>JBBPNP010000052.1:0-102158 GCA_038090955.1 Xerocomellus intermedius
TGCTCATAATGCATAGTAGTATGCATTATGAGATTCCTAATAAAACACGGTTATTTTTTGCCGAGAGTGTACGAAATCCTAATATGCATTATGATGGAATTTATGCATTATGAGCATATCAACTGTAGTACAGTTTCGAGCTACGACAAGTGTTGTGTTGTTGTTTTCATCCACCTGAAGCTTGACCACCTGTTTCACTCACTAAGAGCCGGGGACTTGGCGCACGAGCGCCGCTACCGATAGATCACGTAAAACCGAGCCAACAAGTCACTCCAACTACCAACAAAGTAGACAACAATTCGCAAGATCTGGCTGATTTACAACTACACAGTTCTGCCGAGCCTCACAAAGAATGAACATCTGTTGTGAGCAGTAACGCAGACTGCTGAGGTACCGTGCCCGGGAGAGGTCTAAGGGTTGGCACACAAAGACGATGCTCCCGCTCAAGCATAACTCACACGAGGCAATGCATATAATAAACGATGTGATAGGATCCTAGAATCCTAGACATCATGACGGTGATTTAGGTATAGCGGGAACACCTCTAACAACAAACCAGATACGACGTCTCCAGTGAGAAGTAGTGTGGATCAACTTTTCAATCACATCTTCTTCATGGTCTACCACCCGAGAGCGTAGTTTCCGATGACTCAGACTGCAGCGGATATTGTCGAACCGAGCGACAACTTCATCCATCGCAGGTCGTTTGGAAGGATCTGACTGAATCATATCGGCCACCAGAGGCCTCATGAAGTCAAACCCCTTCTTAGTCTGTTCAACTTTGAGCGTTGAATTGTTAAAAGGGCTAGATACAACTAACCTGGATGAAATCCTTCATAATGGCATTCCCGATGTAGAAGACGTCAGTGGGAAACGGATTGTAGGGTTGGTTTGAATTTTGAAATTCTGGCACCTCCTTGTCACCACCCCAAATGGGCAGTTCTTTGGGGTCAGGCTCCGATGGGTCATACTGGCGAGAGATCCCAAAATCAATGATGTAGTATTTAGGGGGTCGTTGGGTACGCGTAAAATGTATCGCGGGGCCACTGTAATCCCTCGTCATGCGAGTTTCCATCGGGTGGAAGGATCCCGGATACATTGAACTTGGATCGAGCATCAAATTCCTGTTCATACAGTCACTAATATAGGTTCAGCAAGGATCAGACGATTCTTTTTTTCGGCGCACCGATGAGCAACGTAGTGTTTGTGCATGAAACGCAATCCCTATCAATGGAGGTCAGGTCGTGTAGACTGAATGATAGTTTTTGCTCGTCCTACCTCAAATAACTGCCGAAAGCATTCCACCACTTCCCCGAATGTGTCAAACGGTGGATCAGCATAAGAGCGGAGCAGTGGCATGACGATGATGGCAGTTTCATTATTATCGAGCGAAAGGATCTCGTAGAAAGGGATGCAATGATTCTCTGGATGAGACGCAAGACTCTCTGACGAAAAATACAATCCAATGTCAACCTCATAAGGGTGGACCGACTTCTTAATCCTTTTCAAGGTGACGTATCTACCGTCTGAGAGACGGGTAGCATCGATGACGTGTCCTACCTTGGTAACGGAGTGAGAAATAACGGTAGACCATCGAAAACCGATTATACCTCCAGATTCCGCGAGTCCTCGTGTTCAAACCAACGCCTGCCAGAGGTATTCCAGGATGGAACCCAACCGGGAGCATAACGTGCGCGGAGAAGGTAACCTCGACCCTTCAACCACTCAAAGTGGCTGGACCACCAGATCTCTCTGTTGTCCCGAGTTTCAGGAGGAAGTCGCTGAGTTGTTCCGAAGGCAGTCAGCTCCTTCTGTACACGCTGCGCCTTCTGCCTTTCTGCTTCTTCCTGTGCTGGTGTCCGTTTTCTGCTCGTCATGGACGCTGAACGCATTCAAAGTCGCATGCCAGTTCCTTGCTAATCCAGCGAATAAACATGGATAAACATGCGCCCACTTTCTTATCGCCGACGTCGCGGGGGTCTAAACCTTAAGGCGCGGGTTACTTCCAAGTTGTGTTTCTCAGCGCACACGTTCAGAGATTGCAAACATTAGCTAGGACTGAGCTGGAGCCTATGCTTAACAAAATCCGTTCTCGTGTTCAGCAACACTTGGATCAATTTTTGGCTGACCTGTCTTACGAAGGCCGTCAGCCTTTTGTGCTAATAAAGCTGCGTGTGGAAACCGATTTTGGAGACAATGGGCTGCTCTGGTTTGCCTGCTTGGTCAAGTGGTATATCACTCTGAGAGAATTGGTTTCCACGACCAAACGAATCCTATCCATCCCCACTAGCACTCCCGATCCGTGCGCTATGAGCTCTCCACTAACCGTCCTCGTCCCTGTTCCTCTTGGCTCAGCCTCCAGCTTCAATCGAGCGATCTTCCCATTGTTGTCGCTTCGGAAAAGAGACAGTCTTGGCCGCGGTGATCTCTATCTAGATGCGACTCTTGACGAAATGCTCAAGATCACCAATATCGGCACCGATCCTCAGCAATGTGAAGAGATCATTGCTACTACGAGGGCCAGATATGATCAGTAAGATGTTGGATGACTTTTAATACCAACCACCCACCTCTCATGTACGTTAGACTAATGCTGCAGAAGGCAGAGCTTGAACAACGTCCCAAATCCAAGAAGCCTTGGAAATTCTTTGCGAACTATCGTGCCGCTCGAATGTTCCTTGCTGCTAGCAAGTCTCTCTACTTTGCAACGAAGGTAATATAACCTGCTATCGACGATACCCCTTGCAATGTAGCATTTTCCCACAGAGCCGATCTGACAACATGCTGAGGTCAATAGGGAGGAGCTTGTTATCAATCACAGCAGAAGATGTACAACAAGTGGAAAGTATGTCTGCCGTGGCGTACTGCTTGTGCAGTCTCAAATATCCTTCGTTTTCCAGGCGATGTATCTTCCGATGCAAACCTAGCGGGGATAGCAGTCAGGCTTGATCGTCCTTTGGATGATACTACAAGGCAACAGTTATTAGACGCAGCCAACACTATGGCCTCTTTCTCTGGCCAATTCGAAGGTGATCAGAGGATGTCTGGTGAGGAACTTGAGAGAAGTATCGCAATGATGACTTATACCCTGTGTCTTCCAGATACGAGCACCGTTCTCAGCGAAGATTACTTTTCGGCCTCGGGGTCACTGATATCCCTTGTTAGTATATCTACAGAAGAGTCACCCGATGACTCGGATACCATTCCACCTCTGCCGCCGTCATCACCTACAATTGCAATTGTTCAGAATCACTATAATTTCTATGGTTCTATTTACTCACCGCACTCAAATGTCCATGGAGCAACAGTTCAGGTTGGCGGGGATCACATCAGCGGCTGTTAGTCTGATTTCTAACTCGCCACGCTACGCCACTGACACGCATATTCAGCTGTAACCCATACCAGCACACCTCCGAACGCTGCCTGAGCCTCCAAGTCCCCTTGAAGTGTATCATGACTTAGCTTGTAAATCATATGTGTATGGACTTTTCTAGCAAAGCCAGACGTTTATCCGAACAGCTCGAACCGGTTGGCCAGCCTGGGAAGCGTGGCGACCAAGAATTCCACGGGTCCGATACAAACCTAGGTCGTCAAGGGGTCAAATCGATGTTCATTATACAGTTGAAATGCACATAATGCATAAGGTCGGGACCCGGCAATCCTGATGCATTACCATGGATATGCAAGACGACAATGCGCGATACCGTGTGACACGTGATGTCACACCCCGCCACACAGGCTTACAGTATCCATCGACTACGCTAGCGCTAGCACCACGACAAGCTGCCTCGGCGATAAGATCATTCAGATACCTATCTTGGAACCCGGATACTAGTATGCAGCTCCAAATTCGGGAAGACAGCAGGGTTTTTTTTTTTTTTTTTTTTTTTTCCTTTTTATTGTCCAGCAGGGCGGTGGCCCTATGTCAGACGGTACATACGTGGTAGTGCTACTTTTGTGTATCTATTGTGCGGGGATTTCGAGTGGTAATAGCTCCGAGAATAGACAGCAGGGTAACCCGTTTGAACCCATTTGGAGCTCCCGTCACGAAACCATCCCTTCAAAGATCCCCATTTAGTTGTATGGGCCCACCCGGCAGGCAATGCGATAAGGGGAACGTGGTGATGGTAATACTGTACAAACATCTGTTCTTAAAATGGTTAAATGTGAACAGCGCCGTGGCACACCGTAACACAACTTACTACACGGTTATACAGAAATATCATACATAGTTTTTCTTGCAAACTGTCGGTCCTTGGGGTCCTCAATGAGGTACACTGTCAGCCTGATAGTAATGTTAGGGATAACTCATCCTCCAATGTTTGTGATGGGGGCATACATAAGAGCAAACGATTAGGCATTCATCATGAAACAAAGCTATACAACTAAAGGTGACGAGTAAGATGGGTAGGGTTCCAAAAGAGAAGCCACAAATATAAGTCACGGTAGAAAGGGAATTCTACATCCTAAATCTCACGAGGTGGGTGTAGGTATCGCCGGAACACTCCTTGTCATGAACCCAACCCTACTACCTCTGTGGCTTTCGAATAATTCATATTAATAATACGAGCTCTTGAATATATATTATAATCTGGGGTATCGAATATGGCCAATTGGCATCTCCCGTCGTGCAAAAATGACAGCCGCGCGATGAGTGAGTAATCGAGCGGTCTCGTAGTGGAAGAACTAGGAACGACGATGAGTTTCCATACCTTCCTTTTGTGGCAGTACAATCGAGTGGACCTTCCCGCATGGAGCGCCACTAACTTACTACTTCGTGCTTCGCTCCATCATCATGCAGCACGCCTAAAACAACGTCAAAGACCTGTGTATGTCACCATCATGTCGTAGATTCTTGACCGATATGCCTCGGACCTTGTAAATTTACCGGTATGGGACCGACATTTTTGGCGCTCGATTCGTATTGACTGTCTACCCATTAGTTGTGCGCGCTCATGGCCTTCAGCAATTAAGAGCAGAGAGGTCCCGGCGTCCGATAGTAATAGTGACAGTTGCTGATCGTCAATTCCATGAATTGAACCTCGGCTGCGATGGACAAAATCCTAACTTGAAAACAATGTTTTCAATTGCGAGTGCAAATGCATCACCCCCATGACACGAGCCTTACATCAAGAACTCAGTCACGACATGGATGTTCACGTTCACGGATAGACGTATCCGCCGATCGTAAGTCTACTACGGGTGAACCTTGGCTACAGGGACAACGCTCGTGGCTGAGGATCCGTCTGTCCGAAGGAGCACCTCTACCTCGCACAGGGCTTGGCCCCCAGTTTCAGTTATCTCAATCTCAACTTCAATTACAACATTGTCAACAAGACAGACTGCACTGCTCCAGGATTGACCATCAACGACAATGGCTCTGGATATAGTGGTTCAGGTAGGTTCTATCCAGCAAGCTTTAGTCCCACGTTGACCATCGAGTCATGATGCCACTTTACCATGCATAGACCATCGTTCCTTTGTGAACAGCACGCCATCCTAGACGCTAGTTTCCATCCCAGTGAAATATCCCTTGTACTTCCACCCTACATTACAGCAATGTCTTTACTTCCACAATTGGGCGTGGCGGAAAATTCGTGTGGTTGATTTGCCCGTACGCACGCGAGGGACAGGTTGATTCATGCCTCAGTCTGTTCTGTGGTGTTCACACGGCGAGCGGAATAATTCGATCGAGAAATTAGAATCAATTCCTGCCTGTCCCTTCTCACCGGCACCTCTGGGATTCATACTACTAAAAATCATCACCGCACCATTACTTGTATAACCAACTGGAGTAGTTTTCCATTGACCAGATGGTGCCCGGCGCCCCTGCGGAGGCATGACCGCCCGCCATGTTCGAATGTCCAGGCCACTTGCCACGGGTCGTCGCAACGATTCCGTCCCCACCCCCCCTTCGTTTCGACAAACACAGACACCCGGGAGTACTGCCCCTCCTCCTCTTACGGACTCGGTGGTTGGTTTGCCATGGGCTCGGATTCATCCTCTCAATTAGACAACCTGCACGAACCGTGAGTAGTCGTCTCTTTGCCCTATTCGATGGCTAACTTTCCTTTCTGTCATTCATTAGGTCGCCTCGAATATCAAGCTCACTATGCGGTGGTCGTGGTGGAATCTAGCTCGATTTTACCACACAACCTGCTTATTTCTGATATGAAGAAAGCCAACACTCTCGACGAAGAATCGACTGCTTTCCAACGACCCGCTCCAGTCCTTGTTGCTGGCTTTGTCTTCCAACTCGAGACACCATTTCGATGGCTGTCACAAATACCTGGGTCAATGGCATCTAGGCGGAAATGAACACGGGGGCTCTGGATTGACTGGGGTGTTCCTCGCAAGTCCGTGGTGTCACTTAAAGCGCATCCGTTTCGTTTTCCGCTCCACTATTGGTCCGAACATTAGTAGGCGACGTCAGGCTGGATGATTCCCTGGTTTGGAGGGTACCATCCGCCTGCGGGATGAGTAACTGGAATTTCCCATAGTGATATGAAGTGAGTACATATTGTCCTTCATTCTACTTGGCATTCATGCGCCCCCCCTTTATTGAAATCGCCAGACGTCGACCGAGAAAACCAATGGTTGGAAAAAACTAGAGGTGTGTGCGTTGTTCTTCTGCTTCGCGCCTCTCGACTAATTAGCTTCTCGGCTTTCAAATTATAACGCATCCCTTTGTAGGCTGTTTGTGGCCACACGGACCCGGAGTCAGGGGGTCACGATCTTCAATCCGTACGACTACCTACAACTCTTTCAGTGGTTCCAATTCGTACATAAGCATCACATAACCGATTGGTGTGTAGAATGTCAACCGGTTCATCCTGTGCATGGATTAATGCCCTTCTACAGGGATTAATTGGACTACAACAACCCACATCCGCTTCAACCTTCTCCAGAGTGGCGCTCCACCCCATTGAGACTAACCCAAACAAGGTCACCCTATTTCATCGTTTTTGAGCTCCCTCATTGATAAGATCATTCAGGCACCTATCTTGGAGAAGTAACAACAAGGTGGAGAGTTGTGCAACTCCCGCAGGTGCTTCGCAACCCATTCATTTCAGAAGATATTGTTCATCGGCCATGCTGTGCAGGAATGTGCCACTTTTTTTGCGCCTATCCCCCGGGGTTACGCAGAGGGAGTTCATGAAAGCAATGATGGTGGCGATACGATCCACGCGGTTTCAGCCAAGTGCCCTAAATTGGATAAGTAAAACTATTGCCTTTGAGCCTTGGATATCAACGGGACCGCCTTGGACCTTTTTTTGCCGCCACGCACAGTACTGCGCTGCCAAATATTCGCCTCATCAAAAATAAATACCACACACTACAATTACCGTCCCGGCAATCTGCCAATGGATTCCAGAATAGAGGACTTACGCTACGTATTGGAAACTGGCAACCGAACCTTTACTAGGTTCGGGGCAATTGTCCCATCTCGATTTAAGGACGCAATCTAGAGTCGCTGGTGGCCAGTGATACCGACACAACTCAAAGCACCTGTCCTTCGTACACTGTTCGGAGATGGCTCTCCACACAAGGGACACTCCCGTCCACGGCTATGAGATCCTTTGTTGCGAAGTAATGGTGGAACTAACGTTTGTGTATCATGAACATTGATTTGAACGGGCCGTTTCGGGTGAACGTTTGGCTTGCCACAAGCGCCCATGCACACTTATATGATTTACAAGCAAAGTCATGATCCATAAGTACTAGTCGAGTGCCATGTCAACGGTCTGATGGTGGCGGCTGGACAGATAAGTCTAGATTATTGGATCCGAGCCAACCTGCCAAGGTTGAACGTTGAACACTAAGCCCTGGCAGTCGAACAAAGCAGGATCTTTCAACCTGGTATCATATTCTTTTTGCATCTACTGCCCTGCGGCAGCGTGACAATTTCAGAGTCTTTGGATGGAACAACGGGGAAGGACATCCAAGCTACTGGCGTGCCGGTGAGAAACGCGATAGCAAAGAATTATACAGTCGCTATGGTTACATGAAGGTGTTACAAAGGATGCTGGGAGGGGTACGAATGACATTATGGTGCGAGCTCCTGAGTAACCGATGCTACGGAGGCGTCAGTATCGCACTGCTTGAAAGAGATCAAATTAATTAATACTCACCCCCACTGTTCCGTGACCCGGCACCACTATTCACTGTTGGTCCATTGAGGTTAGAATTTGGTGCCACCATAGAGTTAATGATTTGGAAGTAATTGATGATTTGCGGACTTGTCGGACGGGACAGTTGTGGATCGCTGGAAACGGAGGTTTGATTGCCTTCGTCAACGCCAGATCCACCATCTTGAGTGAGTAGACTTGCAGCATCGGGGAGTGTGACTGCCTGTTCGCCTATTTGGATCCCATCAGTCGTTATCGCGTTCGACTACCCCATCTTCCTCACCATCGCGGAGTTGTGAAACGAGAGGGTTGTCTCGGAATGGGCCTGCAGTAACCATCGTCGCCGTTACATCGTTGATCGTTTGTTCGGCATTGTCGTTCAATCCGTTGGGCAGATCAATGGCGACCCCGACGATCACTGCGTCCGGGGATACTGCGTCTGGGGGATGGCCAGGTGTGAATACCGCAACTGTAAATCAGATGACCAGTTTACAACTTACCATTTACTATTCGCATTTGTGTACTTGGAACCACTCGCATACGCTTTCCCTCTCTGCGGATCTTCTCAGACGTAGTCTAAACAGGGGTACATTGAGTAAACGTTGCAAACCAGGCGTTGGGTAACCTAACCCTAGTCTGACGATACATAGATTTTGATGCTGCATGAAACAACCTGGCCGCTCTGTAGTTTAGAAAAGCTTTGAATGGGTTAAAGGTTTTGCGATTATCCTGTAATTTTGCCTGTTCCTCTTTCAGACTACTGACACATGAGCAGACGTGTGTGGGCCGTGAATGAGTACTGACGCCTCAAGTGTGACCCTCGTATTATAAATGAAGTCGTCGTTTTTGTTGAGATCGATGCCCGCTTGATTAATCGCTTCCATTTCCTCTAGTGTTGCTTTGATCAGAAAACTACCCTTGCTGAAGTTGTCGCCGCATTCATGATACGCAAGAGGAAAAAAATTTGGGTCAAACGTGGCAGCGGGGCCAAGGGGTATTTCGATGATTGCAACGGCGGGATCCGTAGAAGCCATTGAGTGAAGGTGTTTCGATGTGGGGGGGTAGCAGCCGGAATTAACTTCGTTTGGGGATTATAAGGGGAACTGCAATGTCAGGAAAATTTGGATCCTGAATAATTTCCATCTTGGAGCGGCCTCCCAGGCATTCCTTGATGGGTATGTACTTTTCAAGGTTACGCGATTCCAGGGGGTCTGCGAAACGGATAGATAGATGTTAGGCAAGCCGTTAACTACAAAATAATTGATCCAAATCTAGGATAGCTCGTGAAGAATGAGAATCGGGCAGAACGAGATACGTTCACGTCTGGGATATCCCACAATTTACACGTACATTGAAGTATGTATTTCGTAGTATACGTCCATGTTCCACCCAGCGCAGAACGCATGTCTCCGATTGAAGCCCCGCGACGATCAGTTACTGGCATGACATGTGGTCTACTGTGGGTGCATGTTTGTGTATATTTTACCACGGGGTTTACATGCCTGCTATGGCACAACGGCTGTTTAGTGGCACTCTGGTACCCTAAGTACTGTTCGCACATCTCAGTGGTATCGGCGATGTCGCGGACGGTTGACGTGGGCGCCCAGATCTCCCAGAAAATGCTTGCAATGTGGGGAACAAGCGACCGCATCCCGCCAGAAGAACTCGATCCTAGGGAGGTTTGGTGGCGTGATCGCTACAAGCAACTGAGCAATTATGGGTATCTGCTGCGTCCTCGCTATTCTCCCCAGTGGGTCCCCTCTTGGAAAACGTCGAACAGGGACTGGAGAAACAGTGAAGACGGTAAGAGATTACAGGTATGCAAATTTTCTTCCTACCGTTGTATCTCACCACATGTCATCCTAGTTTGGCCAAGTTATTGATGCAACTCGAATTTCGGATGAGAAGGTGGTCACTTTGAAGCGTATAAAACGAGGAGACCATCCATATGAAGCAGATATTGCCTTATATTTTTCCTCACAAGCACTCTCCTCACAGCCTGCGAACCATTGTGTTCCTGTTTACGAGGTCTTCACACTGGGTGCTGAAGACGATACAGTGATCATGGTTATGCCTCTACTTCGACCTTACAACAATCCTAGTTTCGATACTATCGGAGAAGCGGTGGAGTGCTTCCGCCAGCTGTTCGAGGTAATGTGAATGTGTGGCTGTGGACGACTACGTCTTGAAACTCTTTCAGGGGCTCCAGTTCATGCATAAGCATCGCGTTGCCCATCGGTGCGTTGAGTGGCTATATCTTGTTCTTGTACTGATTTTTCGACAGGGATTGCATGAACAGAAATATCATGTTGGATCCTACTCGTCTCTATCCCGAGTCATTTCACCCCGTGGCCACCAATCTAAACAAGAACTTCAGTGGTGATGCGAAACACTTCACGCGTACTCAACGACCCCTGAAATACTATTTCATCGATTTCGGGCTTTCTCGGCGTTACGACCCTTCAGATACCAATCCTAAGGAAATACCGATTTGGGGTGGTGACAAAGAGGTTCCCGAGTTTCAGAGCTCCGACGAGCCTCGCGATCCATTCGCTACTGACGTTTTCTACATCGGTAACGCTATTAAGACGGACTTTATCCTGGTCAGTTACCTACTTTACCATATGGTGATCGAAGTTGCCGGTGATTGATATGAAATCCACAGGAAAAACGAGGCTTCGAGTTTATGAAACCCCTGATTGCCAGTATGATCCAGGCAGACCCAGATAAGCGCCCCAAAATGGATGAGGTGGTCGCCCAATTCGATGATACTCGGCGTGGGCTCAGTCGGCGCAAGTTACGCTCACGCGTTGTGGATGTCGACGAGGACCTATTCGAACGTGTTGTTCGTACTACTTCCCACTGGAAACGTCGAATTGGTTTTTTTGCTAGAGGGGTTCCTGCTATACCTAACCCACCATCCTAGGCGGTATTTGTCTATTGTCGATAAGCCGTGTCTCGTATGATCATGTTGTGTTGTGTGTGTTGTTAGAGGTAGAAGACGATTGTGAGGGGGTTATTTCGAGATCGTCAACAGGACAAATCAGGAAGCCACCTACAGCCCAGCTTACGCTGAAGCAGATGGGCACGAATCGCAGAAAAGAGAAATATACGGTCCTCATCCCGAGCTTTTTCAAGACGTTAAATTACGATGCCTGGAAGCTTGTGTAATGACAATGAATAACGGAGGCTCAGCCTGAGACAACAGTACTTGGTCGTCAGGTCTCTTCATCACTTCGTCGCACCTGTCTACTTGTATAGGTGCGCGCGTAGAATTCACCACCCACCGTCTGAGATCTTCAGTAACGAATATCATGCCTCATGCACTGCATCCGCTTTCGCTAATATTGCTGTTCGGAGGAACGGCTTTGCTAGAAGAGTCCATATACATATGATTTACAAGCTAGACTATGATACACTTCAAGGGAACTTGGAGGCTTCAAGCAGCGCTCGGAGGTAAGATGGTATGGGTTACAGCTGAACATGTGTGTCAGTGGCGTAACGTGGCGAGTAGAAATCAGACTAACAGCTGCTGTTGTGATCCCCGCCAACCTGGACCGTTGCTCCATCGACATTTGAGTGCGGCGAGTCAACAGAAGCATAGAAATTAAAGTGAAAATTTGTAGGTGATGACAGCGGCAGAGGTAGGATGGTATCATCGAGTGTCTCTCCTGTAGTACTGCTAACAAGGGATGTCAGTGACTCTGAGGTCAGAATGTATTCGTCGCTGGGAAAGTTGTTTGCATCTGAAAGACATAGAGTATAAGTCATCATTGCGCGGCTTCTCTCAAGATCCTCACCAGAAATCGCTTGATCACCTTCGAATGGGCCAGAGAAAGAGGCAATAGCGTTGGCTGCGTCCAACATTTGTTGCCTTGCAGTATCATCCAAAGGATGATCAAGCCTGACAACTAACCCTGCTATATTTGCATCAGGAGGTACATCGCCTGGCAAACGGAGGATATTCAAGATTGCACAAGCACTACGCCACGGCAGACATACTGTCCACTTGTTGTACACCTTCTCCCTGGATTGATAACGAGCTTCTCACAATTGATTCAGACCGGCTCTGTGGGAAAATGTTACATTGCAAGGGGTATCATCAATAGCAAGTTTCATTACCTTCGTTTCAATGTAGAGAGACTGGCTACCAACAAGGAACATTCGAGCGGCACGATGTTTCGCAAAGGCTTTCAAAGGGTTCTTCGATTTGGAACGTTGTTCAAGCTCCGCCTTCTGCAGCATTAGTCTAACGTACATGAGAGGTGGGTCATTGGGATTAAAAGTCGTTCAACGTCTTACTGATCATATCTGGCCTTGGTAGCAGCAATGAGCTCTTGCCATTGCTGAGGATCGGTGGCGATCTCGATGATCTTGCGCATTTCGTTAAGGGTCGCATGAAGAAAAAGATCACCGCGGTCAAGACTGTCCCCTTTTCGATACAAGGACAATGGGGAGATCGCTCGTTTGAAGCTGGAGGCTTCGCCTAGAGCGACAGGGACTAAAACAGTCTGGTGAAGTGAAGAGCTCATAGGCCACGGACTGGGAGTGCTGGTGGGGACGGAACAAGGATCGGTTAGTCGTGGAAACCAATTCTGCCAGAGTTATATACCACTGGAACAAGCAGGCAACCCGAAGTACTTAACAACATAGATGAGTTTCTTGTGCTACAAGTGGTCGCACAGTGTGACCCCTTGTCTTCCAAAAGCGGTTAGCTTTATTAGCACAAAAGGCTGATGCGGCCTTCATAAGACAGGTCAGCCGAAAATTGATTCAAGCGTTACTGACCACGAGAATGAAGTAACAAGGTTTGGTTTCCCGCGAAGTCGGCGATAAGAAAGTGGGCGCCTGTTTATCCATGTTTATCCGCGGGATCAGAGCTTACTACCTTCGGAACAACTCAATGACTTCCTCCTGAAACGCGGGATCGAATGATCCAGCCACTTTGAATGGTTGAAGGGTCAAGGTTACTTCTCCGCGCACGTTATGCTCCTGGTTTGGTTTGAGCATGAGGACTCGAGAATTTGGAGGTATATTCGGTTTTCGATGGTCTGCCATTACTTCTCACTCCACTACCAAGGTAGGACGCTGAGCGCTGATCATCGATGGGCCATCTGTCTCTCAGACGACAGATACGTCACCTTGAAAAGGGTTAAGAAATCGGTACAAGGTCGAACAGACTAAGAAGGGGCTTGACTTCATGAGGCCACTGGTGGCTGATATGATTCAGTCAGATTCTTCCAAACAACCTACGATGGATGAAGTTGTCGCTCGGTTCGACAATATCCGCCGCAGTCTAAGTCGTTGGAAACTACGCTCTCGGGTGGTAAACCATGAAGAAGATGTGATTGAACACTGGAGACGTCGTATCTGGTTTGTTGTTAGAGGTGTTCCGGCTATACCTCAATCGCCGTCGTGATGTCTGGGGGCCTATCTCATCGTTTATTATATGCATTGCCTCGTATGAGTTATGCTTGAGCGGTAGTATCGTCATTGTGCCGTGGACCTATCGCCCTCTCCACCTCAGCAATCTGCGTTACTGCTCACAAAAGATGTTCATTCTTGTGGGGTTCGGCAGAATTGTGTAGTTGTCAATCAGCCAGATCTTGCGATTTGTTGTCTACTTTGTTGAGCATAGTTGTTTGATGCGACTCGTTAGTATGTAGTACTTGTTGGCTCGATCTTACGTGAAATTTTGAGGGATATGAATGGCAGTAGCGTGTGGCAGTGCAATACATCGGTGCTCTGCCTCTGACTCTGAGGCTATTCAGTGTTCCCTTGGTCTCCATCCATGTCTAGCATACACCCTGCTGAGAGTAGGTACGTCTGAACATTCATATCACTGTGTTTATTACCGACATACCGTCAATAGACCTTGGACATTCACTGGTATGCGATGGACTATCGTTGCTCCCATTTGGTCACTTATGGGTCTTACCATTCCCCTCAGTTGCGCGCGCTCATGGGCTACGACACTTACGAGCAGAAAAGTCCTGGCGCCCGATTGTAACAGTGACCGTCGGTGATCACCAATGCCATGAATTGAACCTCGGCTGCGACGGACAAAATCCTAACCTGAAAGAGTGTTTTCAATTGTGAGTGCAAATTTATCACTCTCTATGACCCAAATCTCATGTCAAGAGCCCAGTCACGGTACGGGTGCATCTTCACGGATAGACATATGTGTCTATCACCAGGCGCTAAGCAAGAAAAAGAATAAAAGGAAGAATCTTGTAGCGAGTGCATGTTGTACGTTGCAAGAACTGGCACGTCTTCAAGCCCAGCAACAGTGCAAGCAAAGAAGTCAGTTCAAATTGGCATTCAAATTGTCCCATCTAACGTCATAAGAAGGTGTTGAGATAAAATTGAATCCTGTCTCACGGCAAAAGGGTGGGGTAAATAAAGCGAAACCCATCACGATTCTTTTGGTTGCAAAACTCGATTTGCCTGAAGTATGTAGTGCCCAACCGATGTGTGTTCAAGAGGATGTGGGATCGGATGCCCTTAGTGAGGATCCTGAGGATCAAGGTAAGGCATCAATTTGGCGTGTCAATGGTCAACTAAATTGTATTACGCTAGAAAACTCTAGTTCACCTACCTCCGACTCCGATGAGGACCCAAGTTTCGTGTGGCCGGAAGCGCATCACCCAGAACCAAAAGTGCATACTGGTTACTGGTCCGATTCCGATCATGCGCGGTCGGAAGATGAACGGGACCCGTTACTCAAGCGTCGAGACAACGAGCCTATCCTCGTTCTTTCACTCTCAGGCAGTGAAGACAGCAGTCGTGTCAAAGATGCAGATCGTAACCCTTGGTTTGCAGCATCGACACTGCCGACGTACACGGAAACCATATCTATAGATTCTCAAACTTCAACCGTCGACTCCATCGTGGACTCGTTCTCGCCTTACCGCGAGCTTCGAGAAGCCCGACTAGATTCAGACTACGAGCGCGTTTTGACTGAATTGTGTACAGAATGGAGGTTTGTCGGTGGATCGGTGAGCAAATATGTCTTTAGGATAGTGCTCGGCTAACCCTGGGAATAGCTCGTAGCTTTGGCAGGGTATGAAACCAACTTTGGGATAAATCATTCACTGACTGAATCGTTCAAAGACTCGAGGCTGGCGTGTTCGGCTTCTCGTCAGGTTCTGCTTTTATAATCTCCAACTTCGCCAGGAGAGCCATAGCTCTCGGTAGTGTCGCCTCTGGCATCGGTCTCACGATAGATGCCTGGTTTTTACTGGCCTATTGCAACACAACCCCAGCGAAATTCCAAGTGAGTTCTCTCTTTTCTACTCGGCCATATAGAACCACGTGGCCTTACATCCTGTGCCAGAAAATGGCCCTAGACGTCTACGGCAAATACCTGTTTTTTTGTATTTCAGCACGGATACCTGCGCTTTGCATGTTTACGTCCGCTTTCGCACTAATGACTTTCCTGTTATCGGTAGCGTGGACTGCATGGCCTACTGCAGTGCTAGTCATGTCGTTCATGGCTGGTGTGCTCTTCAGCCTCCAATTCATCGTGTATGGCGTGCACTGTGTCGTGGTGCTTCTCGCGGAAGGGACACGAAGCATCCGGAGAGGCGTCTTGCGATGCCTCGCGTGGATACGTCCACCTCCCCCTGATGTGCGGGAGAAGCATACCTTAGAAAGTTAAGTGTTGGAACGACGATGTATGGCATTATTGAAGCACACTTTGTTTTTGGACCCGTCACGCAACTATGTATCTCGAACATTGTATAATACATACCATGCAAATGTTATTGTTCTTTTTATGGTTAGTAGCCAGGGTCCCATTGAAGGTTTTCGTTTGGCTAGGGTGGTTCGAGGACCAGACTGGAAACAAACTTTGAATATACAAAGAACACTGACAACCAGCCTTCCGTCGAAGCTGTGTTCCACCAAGGCGTTTCAGGCCCAGGTTCTAATCCAAGCTTTACAAGATCTAGATGTACAATCAACGCCAGTGCAATTTCGTTGTCCCAGAACACTCGTTCTTCTATCAAAACTTGACCTCTGACCTCTTCAAGATGCCGGCTTCGATGGCCTTGATTTCTGTAACTTCTCTCAGCGATGTGATATCTTGTCATGTTCGCAATCACTTACGCAACGCGAGATGTCGACTATGGAAACGCGACATCCCCAAGTTACCTTTTTCCATCAAGAACACGTCAAAAATGTGAAGCTGCACAAGAATGCTGTGCGCTGACGTACCAATGCCGAACCACAGGTTGTCATGCCCAGAGTCCCTCCAAATGCTGTTTACCTCCCCTTCCTCCGTGAAGCCCCACACCTCATTCACCTTGTCGGCGACTTGCGGACCACAGACGTCGCGCATGCTGTCGCGTGGGTCCCCATATCTTCAAAGAGCATGCGATATGCCTCAGATTCGGCATTGGTGTGCACTGGAGAGAAGCGCAGGTGCTCACCCGGTTGCGAAAACCACGATGTCTGCTTCGAGCTCCGTTCCATCCGCGAACTTGAGTCCTTTCTCGGTGAAGCGCTCGATGGCGCTCCCGTTCTTGAGCTTAATATTGCCATCGATGACGTGTTTGCTCGTGCCGGTATCTATCAAGAGATGTGAGGATGCAGTATCACCCATCATTTTTGAGAAACTTGCCAATGTAGTATCCGCCCGCACGCGCGAACAGAAGCTGGAAGATGCCTGCTCCGTGTGGTCCCAGATTTGTCTTGAACCCTACTTTGGCGAGACCATCGAAAATCTCTCTGTATTTGGGAGTCGAGAAAGTTATTGTTAAGATACATCTGCTAGTATCTTGGGGACCGGTACTCACTTATCCGTAGTCTGCGCAGTGTGGGGCACAATGCGTTGGTGAATGCGTCTCACTGCACCCATTGGTAGACTGCCGTTATAGATATCCGCGATATCGGTTGGAACAGTGTCGTTGTAGAGTCCTTTCAAATCGAGACAGTGAACAAGTGCAGTTTACAGGACTAGACAAAGTGACACACCGGCAAGAAACTGCTCGATCGTTGCAACTGAAAGGACGTGCGTAGAGGAACGCTGGTACCTAGAGAGGTGCGAGGTCAGTCCGAATACGCACTGGAGTGCAGTTTGAGATTTACATTGTGATATCTACTCCGTTGTTAAAGAAGTCCTGGGCGAGGTCGTGACCTTTGACTTGTATTAGACAAGATACTTCTGGGTTCCGTGTTATCGTGACATACCAGAGGTGCAAGCACCAACGACGACCGCCTTTTTGCCAATGTAATTCGCCGCGGAGGTGAATTCTGAAGAATGAACTGCTTCGCCCTTGAAGTCCTCCTGGGAAGGAATATCAACAAAATCACATTGGAAGCAGACTTGCAAACCTACCTTGCCTGGGATATCTGGCAATTTTGGACGACCTCCAAAGCCGGTTGCGAAGACTAGATGTTTCACCTTGAGAGTTCGAGTTCCCTTTCCACCTCTATTGATGTCGACGGTCCATGTTTTCAGGTTGTCATTCCACTCTGTCTTGGTGATGACAGATGATGTCCATACATTGAGCTCAAGATAGTTGGCGTAACCCTCCAACCAATCAGCAAGCTAGTCCAATGATATCAGTGATTTAACAAAATCCTGGCTTCACTGGTTCGTACCTTTCGAGCTGGACAAAAGACAGGCCAAGTTGGTGGGAACCTAAGAACAAATTATAGTGAAGAGAGTCTAAACCCACATCTCACCAAGACTCACTGTAGATACGGAGTTTGATTGTACCAGACCGTATCGTGTAAGCATAACGCTTTGTAGCGATCCCTCCACTAACGCCTGTGAATCTAATAGTGCGTCAAAGCTTGGCGGCAACTCACGTTATCGCCAACCCGAGCTTTCTTGTCGATAACTAGGTGCGAAACACCGAGGTATTTCAATCTCGCAGCGACTTCGAGGCCAGTGTGGCCCGCGCCAATCACAATCACAGTCGGATCACCATCGACAAGCTCCACCTCTCGACGCCGTCTCTCTTCCCAGGTGCCATGTTCGGCGGTTTGGCTGCGAAGAGGACCGATCTGCGTATGGGATCAGCTCGATAACATCCACTTCAAATCTGCACAGTACCTGCTCTGGGAAATCATTGAGAGATCTCAAGCACGTGTAGAGTGAATACGCCCTCCACGCTGAGCCAGGTACAGGGGCTAGGTAACAAACGGCTGTGCCTTTCCCGACCTTGGTTCCGAATTCGAAGGAGAGCCGCAACAAGACTAGATCGGGGAAAAGCTTCTGAAGCTCCGGAGCAAGGAAGGGTTCGTGGCTTAGACGTAGATCGACGAAACCTGTAGGAACGAGACGATGGTCGAGGAGGTTCTTGATCGCATCCCTGCCCTCGATAGTTCTGAAGTCCCAGGTTAATGCCAAAGTGTCCTTCCAGAAACCATCGTCAAGAAAGAGATCGAGGATTCCGGTAATATCAGATGATGTCACAGCACTTGAGAATGCATTAAACCAAGCTGTTGCAACCTCGGTAGCTGAGGTCACGGTGGGCTCGTCTACACCCAACCGCTGAAGGGTAGGAAGTTGCTGAGGGAAGGGGTCGTCACTCATACTGTGCAGAGATGAAGGGTATGATCAGTCCAAAGGCACCCCTCATATACTATCGATCGCAGTTACAGCGATTCATACAATTTGGGGATGTGTGTCAGCTAATAATTTTGGAGGTCATATCCGCACACAAAAGAAGTTTATCGCCATGGGGAAGACCTCATGACCACTGGTGTGGGAATGACACAAGGCAGATTGGCTGTGGTAGGGGGTGGCACCTTTCTTAGTCCTTTCTTCGTCCAAACGTGACTTGGGACTCGGTGTAGAACTTGAAGTGTGTACTTCGACCAAACTTCGACGACTTCCGTTCGTTACGTAAATGTTACTCCCCCTTCTACCATGTAGCACACTAGTAATACATAGTATCTAAAAAGGACTTGCACGAGGCCGATATCGAGGAGATCTCGCTTGGAAAGAAAGATAGCCCGAGTATTTGTTCAAAATACAATAAGAATTGCTTATGGTCCAGGGGTGATCAAGAGGCAGACTCGGTTCAAACGATGGCTCCGAAGAGCGATTCCACGATTGCAATAAAAATAGAATGCAACGGCGTGCCTGGGTGACGGACTTGGAGCGAGCCAGCGCGACAGAAGATCCAAAACCGGTGTGGCCGTCTGCCAATCCAAGTCTCTCGGGCAGACAGGCACCCTACACTCGACTGGCCCTTCGTCAGCACTCGCATGTGGGGGATCTGCCACTCACCCGGGCAGGCTGGGCTTTTTCCACACCGGCAGTCCCGTCGTGGTTTGAACCAATTGGCCGCAAAAGACCTACATGGCCAGACACATGCCAGGACTGACTGAGTGAAGAGACCTCTGCACTAAGGCAGGGAGGAAGAGCCGAACAGTATACAACGGACGGCTAGCAAAAGAGGAGTCACAGGTCCCCCGTGCGCTTCCAACCGGAATAGGGCAGAACGGCCGGGAAACCATTTCGTGCAGTGTAGACAAGGATGTAAACCCAATGCAGAGGTAATCCCTTGTCCGAGTCCCAATTGAAATGTCCATTCTGCGGCGAATCGCGATGAAGAAACAACGTTCCCGCCAAGGTGCGTTGTTGGGTTATTACGTAGGTGCATCTGCTTGTGTCGCATCTGTTGGTCCTTGTGGGTCCCGGTTGATCCGCCACCAGCTCGTGTCCTGTTTGCTTATTGCTTTTTGGGTGCTCCTTATCTCTGGTTGCGAAGATACCACAGCAGCGCAACGATACATACATATCTCAGCTCACCACCTAACTATGGAGTGTATGGAGGAGACAAATAAATTATCCTCACCCGAGGACCGGTAGCTCCATCGTTTTCTCCTCTGTTTTTAACAATACTGAAAATATGCCTTCGTCCTCCGTCGCCAAGAAAACCGAGGAAGCCTTGGAAGAAGTCCTCCGAACCATCCGCCAGGAGTATGAAGATCCCTATCCTGTATTATGTGAAACAGACCGGAATAAGTTTGTGGAGGAGGAGGGAAGGTATGACGGGATTTTTGTATGGCCTTTGAGTCGATGCTGACAAGGATCTATTCAGTCTCAGAGAGCAGCTAAAAGCGACGATAGAGTCAGAATCAAACAGTTGGCGTGGTTTGCTTTCCTTGCCTTCACCGCAGGCGGCGAAGTGCCTCAAGGAAGCTGAAGAGCTCCGCCAACGAGTCAAAGTGAGTTGATTCGGTTGACATTTTTGCTATCGTAGATTCGTAGTTCTGACGCTTTTTTGTAGGAAGATATTAACGCAAAACTAAGGGCCAGGCTCAGTGGAAAGAGCAATCCACTTCCTAACTCAGCTTTTAACTTGATGGGTGCAAGGACGCCCGGAAGCAGAGTAACATCCCCACTCATCATACACTGCTCTCCCTCAGAGCCTGGGGTCTCGGAGGTGAACATTAACCCTGCGGTCCAAAACGACCACGGCTATACGTCTGATGTCGATGAGGCGATCAATTCTCCGCACGGTAAGCAGTTCTTGCTTTCGCCCTTACATCATACCGATGGTGTGTCAGAAACGTCTAGTGAGTCTAGTCGAAGCCGCGACTCTTCTAGTCGACGTCACAGGAGGTCGCCGTCCCCACCTCGACGAATGTCTCAGTCGGGTAATTCACGCCTTTTATCGGATACCTCGA
The DNA here is from genome assembly GCA_038090955.1 of Xerocomellus intermedius. Classification (NCBI taxonomy): domain Eukaryota; kingdom Fungi; phylum Basidiomycota; class Agaricomycetes; order Boletales; family Boletaceae; genus Xerocomellus; species Xerocomellus intermedius. The sequence continues at coordinate 20,781 of JBBPNP010000052.1, forward strand.
GTAATTCGGGCAGTGACACTCCTCGTCGCTCTCACTCCGTCAGGAAACCTGCTCCTCCACCTCCGCAGTCGCCTAGGCAATCAAGAAAGCCCCGTTCGCCAATCAATGTTTCCTTCCCTTCACCTGGACCATTACCTCCCGACCCCGCCAGGCTCACACAGCAAGTGAATACACTTGTATCTTCGATAATTACAGACTACTTAGATCAAGCAAAGGGATGGCAAAAAATAAGATGCAGCGACGACTATGGCACCAAGACCAATTGCGTGGACATCAACGGCTCAATTGTCGAAGGATTGACGCTCAACAATGGCGGAACCAAGAATTCTAGCGCTGGTGCGTCCTTTTTAGCGCTTTCTCCCGGCCCTTCCTGACTGTTGAACCCGATATGTAGTCATCCACAAGACGATGATGCCTTCTCCACGTTTGCCTCAACACGTCCCACAATTTTAGGCTTGCGCATCTTACTTGTGTACTATTTTGACGGCTTGCTAGAGAATGGACTCACTGTATCGTACTGACCGGTTCAATGTACTCCGATGCTGTGTGAAGAAACTCTTGTTTCCATCTGACCCGAGTGAGCAGGCATGGGGCGGTGACTCTGAATATGACCCTTCGACGACGAGACGGAATCCCCTGCTAATTTTTTTTTCGTATCTGCTAAACAGTGAATGTTGTGCGCAATCCCACCCGGATGGTCAACCCGGAAACATGAAAGATCAATACAAATGGAATGAAACGGTCTGCCTTGGGTGATGGACTCGGAGCGAGCCAACGCAACATCGGGCAAACCGATGTGGGCACGCCGCGCTCGGATGACCGGCCCATCTGCCAATCCAAGTCTCTCAGGCAGACAGGCGGAGGCCCTATTCGACTCGCTCATAATGCATACTACTATGCATTATGAGCGAGTCGACTGTACTAGACGCGACCGGCCCTTTGTCAGCGCTGCCATGCGGTGGATCTGCCGCTCACGTGGGCAGGCTGGCCGTCTGCCCATAGTATGAACCAATTGGGCGCGGGCCGCAAAAGACCTAGATGGCGAGTGAATTCGAACGCATGGTCGATATATTTAGAAACACGACCAGGACTAACTGAGCGACGAGACCAAAACAGCGAAATACGGGCGGCTAGGAAAGGTGGGCGTGCCGGCAAAGGGCAGAACGGCCTAGAAACGAGAGTAAGAAGCGCTCTATCCAATTAGTGTAGCGTAGACAAGGATGTAAACCATGGAGAGTTATCCATAGATACCTTATTCTTGCCAGTGACATGTCCATTCTGTGGCGGTGAAGAAACAACCCCTGTGAATTTCCCGCAACGTTGTCGGGTTATTACGTAGGGGAACCTGTGTCACAGCATCTGACATCTGTTGGTCCTTGTGGGTCCCGATTGATACGCCACCAGCTTGCGTCCTGTCTGCCTATTGTCTTTTGGGGGGACTCCTTATTCTTGGTTGCGAGGATACCACAGCAAGTGCACGACGATACACACAAATCTCAGCTCATTACCCAACTATGGAGCGCATGGAAGAGATAAATAAATTGTCCTCACCCGACTAGCAACCCCACCGTTTTCTCCTCTGTTTTAAACAGCACTGTGCAAATATGGCTTCTTCCTCCGTCACTAAACAAACTGAGGAAATCTTGGAAGAAACCCTCCATACCATCCAGCAGGAGTATGATGACTGTCCTGTACTATGTGAAACAGACCGGAATAAGTTTGTGGAGGAGGAGGGAAGGTATGACGGGATTTTCATATGATCTTTGAGTAGATGCTGATGATGATCTATTCACAGTCTCAGAGAGCAGCTAAAAGCGACGATAGAGTTGGAATCAAAGAGTTTGCGGCGTTTGCTTTCCTTGCCTTCACCGCAGGCGGCGAAGTGCCTCAAGGAAGCTGAAGAGCTCCGCCAACGTGTCAAAGTGAGTTGATTGGGCTGGCATTTTTGCTATTGTCGTTCTGACACGTTTTTAGGAAGCTATCAATAACTCGAAACTAAGGACCAGAACAGATGCCCCGCTCGCGGAGGGTAATCCTGAACCAGCAAGTACGATGATAACTTCCCCACCCAACATGCGCTGTTCTCTTGAGGCCTCGGAGGCGAACATCAACCCTACAGTCCAAAACGACCACGACTATACGTCTGGTATCAGCGAGGCGATCAATTCTCCACTCGGTAAGCAGCTCTTGTTTTCGCCCTTACATCATACCGATGGTGTGTTAGAAATGTCTAGTGAGTCTAGTGACCGAAGCCGCAACTCTTGTAGTCGACATCACAGAAGGCCGCCGCCACCACCACCTCAAATAGCATCCCCACCCAATATACGCCTTTCTCTCTCAGAGCCTGAGGTCTCTGCACTCGACTCTTCTAGTCGACGTCACAGAAGGCCGCCGCCGCTGCCACCTCAAATAGCATCTCCACCCAATATACGCCTTTTTCTCTCAGAGCCTGAGGTCTCTGCACTCGGTAAGGAGTTCTTGTTTTCGTCCTTACATCATGCCGATGATGTGTCAGAAACATCTAGTGAATCTGGTGACCAAAGCCGCGACTCTTCTAGTCGACGTCGCAGGAGGTCGCCGCCCCCACCTCGACGAATGTCTCAGTCGGGTAATCCACGCCTTTTGTCGGATTCCTCGAGTAATTCGGGCAGTGACACTCCTCGTCGCTCTCACTCCATCAGGAGACCTGCTCCTCCACCTCCGCAGTCGCCCAGGCAATCAAGCACGCCCCGTTCGCCAACCAACGTTTCCTTCTCTTCACCTGGACCATCATCTCCCGACCCCGCCATGTTTGCTATGCTCGCCCAGCAGTTGGGTGCACTTGCATCTTCGCTAGTCGCAGACAGCCGATCTAGGCAGGCAAAGGGGCGGCATGGACTGGGGTCTAGCGTCGACTATGTCACCATGACCAATTGCGTGGACATCAACGGCTCAAATATCGACGGATTGACAATGAACAATGGTGGAAAGAACAACACTGGCGCTGGTGCGTCTTTTTTCGCGCTTTATCCCGGCTCTTTCTGACTGTTGGACCCGATATATAGTTATCCACAAGACGATGATGCCTCCTCATCCTCTACCTTTGCAGGCAAAGGGGTGGCAGAAAATAAGGGGTAGCGACGACTATATCACCAAGACCAATTGCGTGGACATCAACGGCTCAAATGTCGAAGGATTGACAATGAACAATGGTGGAACCGGCAACTCTGGCGCTGGTACGTCTTTTTTCGCGCTTTCTCCCGGCTCTTTCTGACTGTTGAACCCGATATGCAGTCATCCACAAGACGATGGTGCCTTCTCCGCGTTTGCCTCGCCACGTCTCATAATTTTAGGCTTGCTCATCTTCCTTGTGCACTACAGTTGAAATGCTCATAATGCATAGTAGTGTGCATTATGAGATTTTTTATGCATTATGAGCATTTCAACTGTATCTTGACGGCTTACTAGAGAAAGGACTCTGTATCGTACTGACCGGTTCAACGTATTTTAACGCTGTATGAACAAACCCTTGTTTCCATTTCTGATCCGAGTGAGCAGGCACGGGAGCCGTCCATGGTATGATCGATTGCCTGCCCGTATCATGATGCATGAGGGTCACGGCGTCACCAAACAATACAACGCGGAGCGTCGTACCGTGCGGCCTATCAAGGGACGTCTGATCTAGAACAGAGCTAACCCCCAGGCCATCTCATGCGATCAAACCCTAGTGCTCGCAAGGGTAATAAGACATTCCGAGTTCGTCTCGGCTCGGTGAAACTATCCCTCATCATTACAGATCAGATTGAGATCACGATACGATTATCTCCCCCATCCCCCATCGATCCCTACCGGCGGTGATTGATTGATCCCCTCAAAACTCAAAAATCCCTCAGGGTGCAGTATGAGGGAAACTCTGAGTCTCACATCTCGAAAGCGCACCCACGCGCAATGCACACATCGTGAAAAGAAGAAACTCGATTTTTGGTGGTGTGGGACGCAAACAAGAAATGTACACGCGCATGCTACAGAGATGTACATGATGCGGAGGGACGAGACGTGAGACGACAAGCCTTGGGGGGATTCAGAATAGATATATATGAGGCAGGTTGGAGTTGGGAGGGGGTTACATCAACCAAGCAATGGGGAACGGACCGGAGACAGGGGTTCGGGTGACGGTAGACAAGAGTATGTAGCAATAGTACCTCGAGCAAAGAACAACAAAGAAAAGAAAAGAATTCATCGGCACAAACGAACGAATGACGTCGGAAGGAGACGAATTGAAAGAAATACACAAGTTTTGATTCCAAACACATACACACAGACACTATGTATTGCGTATGTAAAACAATCATCCCCTCCAATGCACAAAAGCCAACATTGTACAGCCCGAAGAATTATATACTACAAGGAAACAAGGATAAATGAAGAGAAAGTGAAAGTGGGGATGAATATGTGGCGGTAAAAGGAAAACGAAAGAAAAAAACGCCGCAATACCCTTTGGACTACCCCGTGTCATCAGTGCGTACCGTTGGGCGATGGGAAGAGGAGCGATGGTCGCGGTACGCTCTCTCGAGGCGGTTTCACCCGGAACTCGCTCACCAGGCAGACGTGACTGAAAAAGGAAAAGTCAATAATGTGAAGGTCGATCGGAGATCAACGGATCAGACTGACTCTGAAGGAAAGTGGGCATTTGGAAATCCGACTACCTTGTCGAGGTAGCTCTTATCGACTCCACCCAAAACGGCATTGACCGCTAGATTTCCTGTGTTGTACCAGATGTAGTCAATCACGCCTTGGAAGCTTGGGGTGAGGTTCGTCAAGGGGGAATCGCCTGCTGCGGCGTAGGCACTCTTGAGGCCAAACTTGTGCCGTAACCCTTCGGTAGTGTACCTCCCATACAGATGCGACATGAAATCAGGATGATCTGGTGGCACAGAGCCATTGGACAGGAATTCGCACACGCCGCTGTCGGGGACAGAATTAAAATCACCACAGATAATGAGGGGTATCTTCGTCCCATCACCGTATACAGGTGATGATCGTGGTTGCGGCGTAGCCTGATCTTCTGGGTTGTTTGGCGGTCGGGGAGGCAGCTTGCAAAAGAATGACGCAATCTTTTCTATCTCGTCCACCAAAAGAGCCACCTGAACGAGCTTGACGTCTCGGAAGTTTGGATCCCAATGTATGTGAGCGTTCGCCACAATGACACGCGTGCCTGTTTCGATGTTCTCGAAGCAACATATGACAGCGATGTGATCCTTGCCAAGAACCCGATTGAACATATCATCCGTTTTCTTGAAATCTGGGCGCTGCATGGCGACGGTGCTAAACTCGATTAGCTGCTTTTCGACCAATTGATACCTGGAAAGATATAAACATGTGTTCCAGATAGATAGAAATCAGCGACAAACTTGTTGGCCTTGTAGAAAGTCGCACAACCGTCGACTTGCCGCCGATCTGCATCGCTCATAGTCCTGTACCGCGACTTGGGATAATATACACCTTCATACTCCTGTCCCTGGAGGTGCTTGATGAAGTACTCCTCGTACTGAGTGGTGTCTACTTCCTGCAAACACAGAAAGTCGGCATCATAGTTCATCACTTCCGTCAAGATCAACTCCTTCCGGTAGTCCCACGACAGCGCCCAGGAAGGTGTGTAACCGTAAAGGCGCTCGGTGGCGTACTTCTCACAAAGAATGTTGTAACAGAGGACACTGAATACCTCCGTATGAGTGTCATTGTTCATTGCTTCGCGTTCGGCCGCGGTAACGACGTGCCTCCACAGCCGTTCGGGTGGAGGGGCCGGCACAGGACATGAATCGCGCAGGAAGGAAATGAGAGCTGGAGTACCATCTTTCTGCACAATGGTCTTCAGCGCGGCATCGAGGGGATTCCCTTCGACACCAAGGGTCTGTAGTTGGTGTAGGCTGCCAAGTTCCGGTGGTAGCGTGACCAAATGGTTGTCAAAAAGGTAAAACTCCTTCAGTTGCGTGAGCATCCCAAGTTCTGGTGGGACTGAGCTCAAATTATTTCCTGATAAATCGAGGAGTTCCAAATGACGGAGTTTGGCAATCTCCGGAGGTATAGATGACAACGCATTGTGGTTGAGGTACAGATTGATGAGGAAGGTGAACGTGAACAGTCCAGACGTGGGAGGAAGCGTCTTGATGTTGACGCCGCCCATGTCTAGCGAGTTCCACGTATTCTGCGGAGGCTTTGCAGTTAGCCGCGGTGCCTCGGCTATCGGAGCGACAGTTGACGAGGGGTGATTGACCATGGAACCTGAGAGACTGGGCGAGCTTTCTGACGCGCTGGTGGGGGCAGGTGTAGAGGAGGTAGCTGGAGCCTCGGACTCTTTAGGTGGGGTGTCGGCGCCGATGGGTTTGACGAGATTGGGATTTGTGATTGGGATGGCGGATTTGGTGACGGTTCGGGAGGCCATGGCGCTTGCTCGTGCACGGTGATGGGGCGAACGGGACGACCTGATCATCTTTGTGAATTAAAACCATTGTCGATCAGATTGGTCATATGTGTCTGAAATGCATCGACTACGCACCTCGCACTTGAGAAGCTGTTGTTGCCACTGTGGGCTGATAATCTGGCTCGCAGCGCTCCCTGGAGATCCTGAGCCCATATGCTGTGTGTGGATATGCCCATTTGGAGGGGAAGGATAGTGAGAAAGGGAGTTCTGGTGCTGGTGGTGTCCAATGGGCGGATGTGAAAGGGCGTGGGGATGGGCGGGGTGATGTTGTATCGGGTTTACCGATCCATTGGTGTAGAGGGGGAAACCTGGCGAGGCAGGGGGAGGGCCGATATTCTGTGAGGTTGGGGGCCCTAGGACGGGGTGATGCGTCCGAGACCAGGGAGACTGGTCGTGGTGGTTTGGATGTTTGTGAGCGACAGCGGGTGACTGTTGGGGATAGAACATGGCATTTGACGAACCAAAGACGACCGCTTCCTGTGTGGGGAGTCCTTGCGGACAAAGGGACCCTGCGGATACGTGGCCTATGGCAGACACGGCCTTCGAGGAATGTTAGGCAGATGTACAGATGTCGAAGGTAGTGATATAAGGAAACAAACAAGAAAATATGTCCTGACAGATTTTTACGTGTCCCCGTCGTCGTCGTCGCCGTCGAGCTCAACGCGAGTGTAAACTCGGTCAGCGCCCGAAAATGGTCCAAGATGGCGTCGGTGCCACACGTGAGTAATCCATTATAAATTCCATATCGGGTATATTATCGGCCCGGACAATCACCCAATATACTCATCCAAAAAAGGATATTTTCGATCGCGTGAGCACAGCCACATCGACACTACACCCGTCACTTTGATTCCCGAGACATAACATTTCTTCCTTCCACCACGACCATCACCATGTCCAAGTTCTTCCAGGCGACCGCTTCTGCCCCGGTCAACATTGCTACTATCAAGTAAGTCGGATCGAAACCATCTGATACTTCACACTGACTTCCATCTAGGTACTGGGGAAAGCGAGACACCAAGCTCATCTTGCCGACCAACTCTTCGCTCTCCGTCACCCTCAACCAAGATCACCTTCGCTCCACCACCACCTCCCGCGCGGACCCTTCCTTCGCCGAGGACACCCTGTGGCTCAACGGCAAGGTCGATGAGATCAAACCCGGCGGTCGTCTCGCTACTTGCATCAGTGAAATGAGGCGCCTCCGAAAGGAACTCGAAGACGCAAATCCCAACGCAGAAAAGGTGCGCTCGCCTTCTATTTTGCAAAAAATCAACGCACCTTCTCACTTTCAATGCAGTTTTCACATTGGAAGGTGCACATCTGTTCGCACAACAACTTCCCAACTGCCGCCGGTCTCGCATCGTCCGCATCGGGCTTCGCAGCTCTCGTTTACTCCCTCGCGAAGCTGTACCAGCTTCCCGCATCTCCCAAAGAACTCTCCCTCATTGCTCGTCAGGGCTCCGGTTCTGCCTGCCGTTCCCTCTTTGGCGGGTTCGTCGCGTGGCGCGAAGGCACCGCCGCTGACGGCTCCGACTCATTCGCCGAGCAGATCGCATCAGAGGCCGACTGGCCCGACATGCACGCCCTCATCTGCGTCGTCTCTGACGACAAAAAAGGCACCTCCTCCACCGCCGGCATGCAACGCACCGTCGAAACCTCTACCCTCTTTTCACAGCGTCTCACCGTCGTCCCCGACCGGATGCGCGGCATCACCGAAGCCATCCAAAACCGCGACTTTGACACATTCGCTGCCATCACGATGAAAGACTCGAACCAGTTCCACGCCGTCGCGCTCGACACCGACCCGCCCATCTTTTACATGAATGACGTCAGTCGCGCGATCATCACCGTCGTGACAGAGTACAACCGCGTAGCACTCGAAAAGGGCGGCAAGCGCAAGGCGGCGTACACGTTTGATGCGGGTCCAAACGCGGTCATTTACGCGCCTCGGGAGAACATCAAAGAAATTATCGAATTGATCGTGTCGTATTTCCCTCAGGAATCTTTCAACGATCCTTTCCAACTTTTCGGAGGTGCCGCGGTTCAAGGTCGGTTCGTGGATGGGTTCAACCCCGCCGTAGCCAAGCGCTTTAGCACTGGGGCCGTCAAGACGCTCATTCACACGTGTGTCGGAGACGGACCTCGCGTCAGGGGCGACGAGGAGTCCCTGTTGGGCAACGACGGTCTCCCAAAAGCGTTGGCCTAGGCGCGTGCGTCGCACAATTTAGGAATGCTCCTCATGTAGATTTAGTTCAAGCGCTCCATTTAGCAGGAAACGTGTATTACCAGTCTCTTTGGGAATTGCTGTAGACGCGCAGGTTGTCATTTACAGACATGCTTGTTGGACGTTTGATTCGGTACTCATTGTTGTGCTGGTCAGCTCAACACCCCACACGATCGAGCAACGTCAACGGCCGCACAACCGTCCCCTTCCACCGAACGTGGAACTAAAAAAAAGGTGCACTGCGGGCACTGGTACGAACACTCACAGTCCACTTACGCTGTGATCACCGTGCTGCACGACTGGAGGACATCACATCGCCACCACAACGCTGACGAGCGCGCAGACCTAAAACCCAGGATCATGATGCCATCGATCCGATCGATCGATACCGCTCCATCCATAGCCTCGTTTTCAGTATCTGATCCCTTCAAAGTCCCCCTCCGCCCGCCGGTGACCAGTGACACACCGACCCCTGCAATAGTGCGATTGTACCGCTTGCCCGACGTTGACGCGTTGATGCACCGTTCGGAGCTCCATCGACATCCGAGTCAAACAACCCAACCAAGATTCGGACGTACGATCGACAGCACACCCTAGTGTCATTGATTGATACAACAAAGCCCATGCGATACAACAGCCCGAGACGAGTCTATATACAAGTAAGCGCCAAAATACAAAGAGAATAAGTCTGAGTTAAGAGAGAGTCAAAAAAAAAGAGGGTGATTAAAATGGATGGATCATAATGCAACGCATATAAAAAAACGATCAGAAAGACTGAATCGATGGTAGGCAAATTGGAAGCGGTTGGGAGCGAGTTGTTATTTATAAAGATATACGTGATGCATCATGGCGGCGTTCAGCATACAACACACAGCATAAAGAAACAAGACTTGAACGTGGAGAGGGGCGTCGGTAGATGAGGCTCAAGAAAGCGTGCCAAGACAACGACTCACAGATATATACCAACCACGCGGGTAGACCAGACCGCCATGACAAAACCAACGGAAACGCGTCGACAAGCACCGCTATGCAGTTCGTCCCCGCCTGGACGCAGCCCTTTGAATCGTCAACCGCGCTTCGTCCCCGTCGACGCCGCTACCCCCGTTCGCACTCCGCTCCGCCTCCTCATAGGAAGGCAAACCCCGCATACTCGTCAGCGGCGTCACCCCTCCAATGAAACCGCGCGAGGCCACGTCATAATCAGGCACCTCCGTAAACGCACGACGCCACAACGTGGTCTCGGGCACGCTCTCCGTCGTCGCAGGCGTCGGGGTCGACGTTTGCGACCCCAATACCGGCACTGGCAGCGTCATCGCAGCACTAGGCTGTCGCGGCGCATAAATACTCTGTACCGACGCACGATGTGCATGACCCATATCCGTCAATGACGTCAGGTTCGAATGCGAATTCGATCGTGAGAGCCAGCCTGGGGAGGTGAGCGACGTATATGGCTTCATTTGGATGCTGAACAGCCCAGGGAGTGTCCGGCTCGCATGGCCGTCGTGCACGAACGTCTCGTGGGTGGTGGAGATGGGAGGGACCGGAAGAGGGGTGATGGTCGTCATCGTGAGGTGGCGCTCCGGACTTGGTGCCCGGCTGGCACGTCGACTGACCGGTCCGCTCCCTGGTTGGCTAGCAGGACCAGACGGAGAATACGACTGTGGACTGGCGTTGACGCGGGGTCGGGGTCGGGGAGGGGCAGTACTAGAGAGGGAAAAAAGAAGCTCGGAATCGACCCAGTCGAGAGGTGTGCTGGTCCCCGATTGAGGTGCATGAGGAAGGTGAGACGAGACAGGGTGAGGCATCGAGGGAGATGCGGCACCCGACGGAGACCAGGCACCAGATAATGATTGGTGTTCAGGCGTGAACGTCGGACTGACGTTGCCGTGGATCCATGGATTTAGCGCGCGCGTTGTGGCTGAATCAGGGAGATACATGTTCGCCACACGATCACGGACGTGTGCGGAATAGCTCGGAAGCTCAGCGTCCTGTTCCTCATCGACAGGTGCTTCGGGGCCCTCCAAAAGAAGTCGGCGGGTAGCTGCAGAATTTGCCCTAGCTTCATCAAGTAGCCGGGCATCGAGGATGTGGAGGGGAAGAGAACACCGCAACTCGGAGGTATGCCCATCCGGGTTGGATATGAGAATGGACCATCGTATTCGATGGAAGACCGTGATTGGTTCGAGGGGATGTGACGGGGTGGCAGTTTTTGGAATGAAAAGAGCAAGCTGAGCGACAATGTCATCTTGGCTTATCGGGACCTCTGCCTCGGCAGCTGATACGACCGGTTCGGTCGAAGATGCCGAAGGATCGCTTGATGGCAGTGGCGGTGCAGACGTTGAATGATATGCATGTGATAACGACGACACTGTACTTGGCACCTGCCGGAGTGTGGGGTCCTGGTTGGCAAGGGCGACCAGCGACCCAAAACTCTGCGAACGATCATCGCTCGACAGTCCACGGGTACCGGCGTGCCGTTCCATATTTGCATTCGGGATTTCATGATGAGTAGTGACGACAATACGGGTATGTTCCTGTACTCCGCCCCGGCAATGCAATTTAGTTATTTCATGAATCGATGTCGTCACCGTCAGGACCCGAACACCCTTGGAGAGAGGTGAGAACTTGACCATGGCGGTCAACTGGTCGCCAGCAGCCCACGCTTTGTGTGGAATCATAATGGAGTACATGAGCTTTTCTGGCCATGTATTCTCGATTTCGAGGGACTGCTGGTACTCGAGCGCTTCGGGGGCGAAAGTGCGGACAATGGATATCGGCATGACGACTTGCATGTTGTGTGCGAGACCGGGGCGTACGGCAACAGCCCTGAGCTTGTAGCTGATATAGGCACTGCCAAATACGCCACTCCTGATGCTTGATGGCAAAGAGCCACCTAACTTTAGTTGGAAAGGGAATCGGTGGAACCCTGCCTTGAGCGTGTGACTGTGACGTTTCTCCCCCTCAAGGAACGACCACTCATGATTGCAGATAGTGTACCACTGCGGGGAAGCGCTCAAGGGCAAGCTGTGGGGAACAAAATCAGAACGTGGAGAAAGAGGGAAGCTGGCACTCACGTCTCGGTGGATGGTAGTGGCAGTTTTGCTTTCCCCCTAAACTGCAGCGTGATCTCCTTGATGGACGTGGGTTCTGTGAGATGCAATACAATGTAGCCCTTGAGCAACACAGGTTCGACATCGGCACCGATGCCTTTGAGGGAGAGACAATCTGAATCGACGACGATATCGATACCTGCCCTTTCTTTCTCCTTGATCATTTCGTGGTGGTGGTCGGGATGCGCCGAGGAGCCTGGGACAAAACTCGAGAGGGCAGCATGAAGCGCGGAAGATAGATTGTCATCATCATGACCCTCTGATATATGCTCCTCAGGAGACGGGGACGGCGGTCTCGTCAACGAGAAAGTCATGACAGCACAAGCGGTGACAGGGTCAGCGGCGTTAAGGATTCAGAGGGATCTGAATTGGGGAGAGTAAGGGATTGAATCTCGAGATGCTGACAGAGGGGTGTGAAAGGTTAGATGGGGTGAGGCAACTCACCTGGAATGGAGCTTTCTAACCAGACTGGGCGGTTACTAACCCGACTAGGTGTACACCGTACGCACGCACTTGAGCGTCTGAGACCGAGGTATGGGAATTGCGCAAGAGGGGATTCCCGCCGGTAGCAAACAAACAAAGGGAAGCGTTCTTGAGCGAGTAAAGCCAGCTGTCTCTCCTCTTATTCTCGGAAACCACATTTCAGTTCGGAAGAGAATTGGAATTGTCTCCCGAGTCCAGCCTGAATTTAGCAAGGAGTGTCACAGGGCTTTTCCGGGCGAAAAAAGACGCACTGCGCGGACCGCGGAATGCTGGGCAGGCAAAGGTTCCGAGTCCTCGAGTGTCTCCAAATTAGCCTGACATTTTCTAGAAATTTTCACCTTCAACCCCCCGAATCCCTGTCATATCCAGGGCCGTCGTTATCGAGTTGTTTTGCCGCGCGGGAGAATTGATACCAGGCCGATGAGTCTGCTGTGTCACTTCATGGTTCGGCGCCGGACTTTCAACACGTTTGAGACATCCTAACAATTCAGGGCCCAGGCTGATAAACGTTGGACCTACTTGGCACATGCCAAAACCTTCTCTTTGGTCATATAGGTAGAAAATGGAAACACAGATTAACTCAAGATTCCAGCCAAGCACGCCACCAGCACAAGACTGCACAAGGATAAGTTACATGCAGGGAAGCGAGCTAACACGAGATTGTTTCTAGGCGTACGGTCCCGCAGGGATGGATACGATGTTCCCATCACATCTCAGATAATCGCGCATATCCTGCTACGTTCCGCTCGGTCTCCCGTGTCAAGTCAACGTCACAGCGAGAGATAACTCAACGTGATTGGTCCAGGATTGATCAACTCAACGTTGTGCCACACCATCACTCGTCCGATGTTGTTTACTTAACATTTGATGCTGGTCCTTCATCCGCTCGCAAGGCAATATTAGCGTAAAAAACCTAACCGCATCGCACTGAGGCAACGTTCATGGTGACTGCGACGCCGCCCACGTCCTAGTGGGAAGACTGCAGACAAGTGATGTGAGTACATTATGGCCTAGGCTTCTGTTGTCATCAATGTAATCCTTATTTGGACACCGTTTCCACTGTCAATTAGCCGTGTGTCCTGTGCACTTTCGACACGGACACTATAATTGCATTGCATCTCGACTTCTCCAATTTCATGTCATATATTCCCGAAATCACGACATGCAAGCGACATCGATTGGTATTCAGCACTCGCACGCACACCGCCCCACTTGTTTCAAAGCATTCCATTCTCCGGTGGATCCACTGGATAAGTCTTTCGGATATATTCTCGAACATCACATCCGTACCCTACATTTGGAGCGTATTGGCTCGGCCTAGAATTCGTCAGTTTCACATTGACACAGCTAAAACGAGTACTCATTTTCCGGGCAGAGTCAGAGAAGGACCCACAGCCACCATACTTTTATCTCTGTCAAAGATATGTTAGATCTACGACCTATATGGAAAGTCACGGTTGCGAGGCTTATCAGGTTGCATTTTTCGTTTTCACTTTCCAGGCATTCATGTATTCGGCCATATCCTCCATTGTTAAACCTTGCCAGATGGGTGGTACAGTTTAGACGAGCAGATGATTGACTCTCCATGACGTTGCACGATACGCTTACAGAAACAACAAGTACCTTCAGTGAGTTTCCTGTGGTCCCATATTGATCCCCTTTTACTTCAGGTTCGGGAAGGGTTGCAAGCTGCCAATCTCAAGATAAGGAAGACAAAGCTTGCAATTTAGGTTATCCGGTGCGACGGATACACCGTTCCTTTTGCATTGTATCCGCAGGAATATCCGTTGACACCACAATCCCACGATGGTGTTTCCATTCTACAGGAAGCGATATTCCTTTTCTGCAAAACGGTCCGAGAGCTGCCCTACTTCGATCTGGGTGTTCGCCGTGCGATGACGACGTCGGATGACACCCATTCATCCAATCCCGCTCCGTCGCGGGAGCGCTCTATCACGCGTCATGTACGTGTACACATCGAATTCACGCGCCTGTTGCAGATATCGCCATGTACCGTATGGTGTACGTGCATGGCGAGACGGGATTGGACGACGACAGTGGTTTGTCCTTTTTTTCCGTCTCTCGTGCATATCAGCCCCCGACTAGTTTATCAGGCATCAGAGTTCTATGATTGGTCCATCAGCCGTATCGAGATGTTCGAAGTGACGCTCGACGGAGGACCATCAGTATCGATTCATTAGCATCCAGGCCCACCCCATGTTCATGTTGATCGTTCCAGCTGGTTCCATCACAATCTAGTGGCACAAAAGTTGATCGTTCCCTCGCGGATCGATCAGTGCCGCTTATCGATCGATATACATATTTTGAGCTTGCCCTCGAGAAAACTTGTCCTAACGCCGAGTTCGACGATGTTCGCCGTTTACGCTCGCACGATCAATCCCGTTCATCCGACTTCACCCGTAGGCCGTCACCCTCTCTTACGCGTCATTCACAAGTTCAATCTAGTAGCCCCTTTTTCGCGTTTTCTCCATCTCCGTGCCTCTCAAACTCCCCCGCCGTTCATACATACTACAGCATTCGAATCTCCAAGTCCCCGGGTCGCCGTGTAGTGACGATACAGCGCGAGACCATATGTGCCATATCACAGCGTTCCTGTCCCCAGATCCTGTAAGTGATCAAGCTCCATTCCTCCCGCGAGTCTCTGACGCCGACGGTCGGACCAACGTTGCTTTGTTATCTGTCGGCAAACGTTGGATCGACATTCTGCTACTTGCCGTCGGTACTGAGCATGGAGTACCGGTTGGTACGGCACAGCGTGCCGCACAATTGGGTGGCGTTGCAGTGGTGTGGTTGGTAGTGAGCGGCCCGGCAGTTGTGGTCACGCTGATCGGCGACGGGCTTGGAGCCGCTCGCAAGCCCATCTCACATGTGAAAAGTCATACACCAGGTACGGCCATGTCCACGCACGACCCTCGGCGTGTACGATGGCACGCTGATCGATGATAGGTGACAGATGGCGCGTTCTAGATTACCCTTGGGACTCAGCCCTTATCGGGAGAGATACGTACTTCGGGCCTGGGGATGTCGGATGACTTTCGATATCAATCCTCATTCGATCGATCGGCTCCCGATGGTTGCAGCGTGCCAGTGCCAGTGTCGTAGATCCCTCACTGGAAACCGTACGTGTCTCATCCCAACTGTCCTGGAACGCACGCGACAAAAAGGTCCGCTCATCGAACGATACCCTATAACCACCCCTTATCCTCCGCTACGCCGTGTACGCGAAGTACTTGTCACGGGCCGAATCGAACATGGATTTAGAAGAAAAAAGCATTTGACAGCCGACGAAAGATTTAGGGTTATCTTGGTGTACCGGTACCTTTTTTGCCATCGGCCGTTCAGGCTTTCGCGTCCAGACTATCCTCGCTTACCCACCCTCTGACTCGGACAAGCGCGGTCCGAGTCCTCGTGGACCATCGGCCGACGTAACATCTCGTCAATCTATCTGCCACTGGCAGCGTCCTCTCGTACCTTTTGTACCAGTGCAGACCCGCGTCCACATCGCATGTAAGTACTTCAAATTGTATGTGCTTGCATGCCAACGTCAGACCTCGGCACGTCGAACGGGAACCACGTGCGCTGATCATTTTCGGCCGGTAGTTAGGTTGGCCGGCCATCGGAGACGGACGGGACGGCACAAGTTATGTAACAACTGAGCTCCGATCGTGTGGTGCCGGTGGACGATCCCATATATGTAAAATGCAATGTGCCAATTGTGCACACACGCGTGATAGAGCCATGTTCCGGGTCCGTATCGACCACCACATGATGCGACGCATGACGCACGACAAAAAAAGAAAAAGAAAAAGTGAGCATATGGAAGAACGCGAGTGTCCATATGTATGCATGGTCCGCGACACATATGTACAGCCTGAGGAAGGTAGCCCCCAGTATCCGGCCCAAGGCACACACACCCCTGTTGCTATTCGGGGGAAATTGGTTTGCACATTCCCGTCCAGACTCCACACAAGTATGAACGTACCCTTGGTTGTAACGAATATACATGAACACGACCGTGACGGTGCAAGCGTAACGGGCCAAACAAGGCACGTACCAAACCGACACACCGTTCGTAGATCCATCACACATCAATCAAGACGGGAAAGAAAAAAAAAAGGATGGTCCGATAAATAACAATATTAACGCGCCACCTCCAGTACCGGCCGTTACGGGTCCGTCTCGACCACCATATGATCTGCTTGACGACGCACAACACAAAAAAGTGAGCATATGAAAGAACGTGAAAGACCGTATGCATGGTCTGCGACACATTCCCGTATACACGAAAGTATGAACGTACCCTTGGTTTTAATAAATACAACTGACCACGACGGTGCAAACACGACGAGCCAAGCACAAGACGGAAAAGAAAAAAAAAGGATGGTCCGATAAATAACAATATGAACGCGCCACACCGCACCTCCAGTGCCGGCCGTTACAACTTGGCATGCTTTTTGTCTTTGTTTATTCATGCCTTGTACAACGAATCCAAAAAGATGCTCGCCACCTCCTCGATGATCGTCGGTCCGACAGCGCTCGAGCTCCCAAGACCTATACACCCGAACGACGACGACGAAAAAAAGTCAGCGGTCACGAATGAACGGAAAAAAACGTCACCCCCCGATACCCAATACGGGGAACACGGCCACCGCGTAGAGTAAAAAGCACGGAGCTCGGTACGTCGTATGGGCTGTGACCAATGCAAGCAAAAACGTCAACCACGCACCGTACAACGCCACCATCGTTCCCTTGCCCTCTGGCGTCTGCTTCGCCTCCGCCACGGACGCCTTGAGATCAGAAATGAACGTCTCCACGACTTGCAACGTCAAACGCTACTCCACCCATATCGATCGTCATCACGACCGGGAAAAAGAAAAAGAGAGACGCAACGCACCGTACACGCGATATGCACCGCAGCAGGCCCACTCAACGCATTCAAATGCCATCCTCTCTTGGACATCCTATCCCCGACTTCATACACGTTCACCGACTTGTCTCGCGATCCGAAAGCGACGACCGACGCTGGGGGGGAACCGAGGACGTACAGTTCGGGGATGGAGGTGGTGATGGTGTTGGCGATGTGTCGGGCACAGGTGACGATGTCACGGCAGGATTGGAGGTAGCCACTGTAAGAGGAAAAGATGAGGGTGAGTAGATGGGAGGAAACGAGGGACATACTCGGAGCCCATGTACTGCATCGCAGCCCATGTTCCAGCGATCAAGGCGCCTGGTCTACAGAGAAGAAAACACGTGTCGATCTACAGGTATCGCATGACACCATCCAACTTACCTTGATCCAGACAAACTCGGACTACCATACACACCACCTGCTCCATCATAGAATGCGTCAGTAACATGCATATATAGGAAACAAGTTCGACAGACGGACCCGTCCAGTGTGGATTGACGTAGTATTGGTATCTTCGAAGAGCAGCGTCGCGGTACATAATCACGGAAGATCCCTACACGTCGAGCTCAAAAATAGCATCCCAAAAACAAACGTCCGACTCGCCTTGGGTGCAAATCCATACTATCACGCACGAACATCATTTCAGCAACCACCTCGCATGCGCACACACATGAAAACGAACCTTGTGGGTATCACAACTAATGCTCGTCACCCCGCGGACACGGAAATCGAACGGGGTCAATTTGTAACGACCTTTTTCGCCATCTGCAAGACCGGCTTGTTCGAGGAAGGGGACGATAAAGGAACCGAGACAACAGTCGACGTGGAGACCAATGTTGTATTTCGCGGCGAGTGCACCGAGCGCGACGATATCGTCTTGATTGCCATCTGGGAAGTTGATCGCGGAGCCTACGAGCTAAGAGAGGACAGATATGTAATATGAGAGGCAATATCTCGAGATGAACCCACCATGATGGTGTTGCCGTTTCTAGTCCAAGGACGCGAGTCAGGTGATATCAGGAGAAGGATAAAATCAAAAGTACGAACATGGCTCTACGCACGCACTTGAGGTTCACCTGGCGCGTCTCAGGATCGACGGGAACCTCGTGGACCTTGATACCCATATACGCTGCACCCTTGTCAAACGCAGCATGCGCGGTCACCGGGACGATCCTGCACGATCGTGTTAACCCTGACGGGTCATCAAAGACACAGAAAACAAACACGCACATCTCGGGTTCGGTGATGCCCTTGACGTCCCTTGCCCAATCTCTGTAGGTCTTGATGGCCATGACGATCGACTCGGTACCACCGGACGTCATCGTGCCAGCGCCATCGGGGTTATTGTACATCCTCAGACACATTGCGACGATTTCGGCCTCCATCTTCCGAACCGACGGGAAGACGTCCGGATGGAGCGGATTGGAAACGGCATAGCGCTCAAACGCAGCGACGACCACCTTGGAGAGATCATCTCCCCCGTCTATCCTCACCCAATGAGTCACCCACACGCCGAAAGCAAACGCGCACAAGGAGATCACGCACGATATACGGCACCGGAGATCTTCCCCTGTCTCCAATCTGTATGCGTGCCCAGCTCCTTGTCCATCCTGGCCATCTCCTCGAGGATCCATTCGGCGGACTTGCCCTGTGCGGGGAGAACGAGGTGCCGCGTGATGTCACCTTTGGGAATGAGCTTGTCTTCGATGTCGACCTTGACCTTGCCCAGTTCCGCTTGGAGTTTCTGTTGTGCCGCGGGGAGCTTCATAGCTAGGAGCAACGCTCTCTGAACGAAACCGAATCAGTCATGCCGTAAAGAGCGTTCGTAGTAGGCTACCTTTGACGTCCACACATATCCGTCCGCCACGCTCTGCCCGAGTCCTCGCGCGCGCAGGTGTCGGAAGCCCCGGACGGTCTGGGTCGCCAACACATAGAAGAACAAGACCGTCTTGGCGGTTTCGAACGGCGAACGCGTGCTTTCGCTCCACCACCCCGGAAGGGCGTGTTCCAGCGAGGAGACGACGTCCTGTATGTGCTGCATGTAAAACGTAGTTGGTAGTCGCGTCGTGGGGGATTTTAAAGAGCGAACGGCCCCTGGGACCCTAAAAAGTCGAGCTTCAGTCTACGTGGCCGCAGTAGTCTGACGAACTTGTACCCTATCAGGCCGGGAATGAGAAAGCGTCCGCTCGTCGGCTGTATTACCACGCGTCCACCATGAACAACCTTCGGATGGTTGGTACACTCGATTCTCACCTCCTATCCGACACTTTAACTCGTCTAGTTGGCAGAGGAAGAAGAGAGCGACGACGCTGCCGAAGTCACCTGGGGTGCGTCTGAATCCATACCGGAGGCAGCGACTCACATCGGCCAGCAGAGGACCAGCAGCGCATCAACACGTTCTCGAAGCTGAATACACGTCTGCGAGGGATCGAGGACAGACTCGAGGCGCTCACGGTGAGCACGGACACCCCTCGCGCGTCCTCGTAACCCGTCTCACCCGTCGACAGCAAGAAAAAGAAGCGCTCGATGATCTCGCGACAGAGCTCGAGCTCACGGACGAAGACCAGGTCGTACCGTACGTTCGCCGTCCCCGTCGTACGCCCATCCTACCCATCTCGCACACAGATACAAGATCGGCGAATCTTTCCTCCATCTGCCGCTGTCCCGCGCCCTAAGACGACTCGAAAAGGATCAAGCCGACATCACGGACCAGCTGTCCGACTTGTCTGCCACCGCAGAAGAGTGCGAAAAGGGGATGAAGGAGCTCAAAGTCGTACTGTACGCCAAGTTTGGCCGTGCCATCAACCTCGACGAGTAGATGTACTATGATCACACTGAACAAAGCATCGTTGCGACGAGTGATAACCTACAACCCGTCCTCCGCGTCGACCAAATCCAACAGCGACCCCTTGGGCTGCTTCACCTCCTCCCCCACAAAACCCAACAACCTCTCAAACATCTCCGTCCGCTGACCGAACCGTTCTGCAGACACAGGCTTTTTCCCCTCCTCACGCATCCTCGTCTCCACAGCATCTTCGTCCATTTGCAGCACTGCCCGATTCCGTTTCCCGGGTGTCGAAGATCGGGGAATAGACTCGGGTGGGGTGTGTGAGGCATGCTGCGTATCGTCGTCCTCCCCGTCGATTACGTTCGTCCACACTTCGTCCGGCGTATTCGACCGCGAACGCTTCTTTGGGGGTTCCACAACGTCCCTTGATGATATAGACGGGTCCCCAACAGATATCAACGCGCTGGGAGATAACAGATGCGCGAGAAGAGATCGAAACACGCTCGTCTCTTCTGGGTTGGTATGATCCACGACATCAGAGACCTCGGTTTGCAGGTAACGCAGCGCCTTCACCGCAGGTTGCTCTTCGCACATTTCGCGAAACCTATGTCGAGCGTGAACAAGATCCCCTTGGACATCAAGAGAATACATACCGTTGTCTCCGAATAAGATACTTGGCTTGCCGTATTACCTCTTCCGGCGCAGCCCTACCGTCACCGCATCAGAAACCCACCCCTCGACTGAGGGACGTCTACTCACCTCACGAGATTCATCGCCCAGAAATCATCCAGCCTCGTCTCCCTCAATCCCGTTCTCGATCTCTCCTCCTCACCCGCACCCCCTCCCGTCCAATCACCGTTCCCAGCTCCATCCTCCCCACCCTCCTCTCCTCTAGTACTCGCACCCGCTCCACTCCCTTCCCTCGCTTCCTCATTCTCCTTCTCCTCACCACCAAGCCCCCTCCCCTCACCCGCATTCCCACCGTGCATATACACCTTTTTCGTCCGCTCATCGTACACCACCTGATGTGCATACCTAGGTAACGGCACCGACGGCTCGCCCTGTCCCCCCACCTCACCCCGTCCGAGTCCCACTCTGCCCCCGTGTTCCTCACCCGACTCGGAAACGACCTCGGGTAGAATCTGCGTCCACTTCCCCGGCTGACAAGGATTCGTGTATTGGTACACCCAATTCGGCGCATCCGAGCGAAGCACAGTGAGCGCAGAAGACTGCTGTGCCCGCGTAAGCCCACAAAACCTACACGAACACGCGTCAGCATCCAGGACGACATCACCCCAACAAGCAATACGCACACATACACCTCCTTCAACCTTGGATCCACCACCGCCCTCTGCGTAAAACACGCATCCGGGCCCCCGCTCGCGCTAAAGTTGCCAAATAATTCCGACACGGTGTTGCTCGCGATATCGTATGCGTACATGTCCGACAGGTATTTTTCGTCACGCTGACCTCCAAAGATGAACAGCGTGTGTGTGACCGGGTCGAGTACCATCGAGTGTCCGAAACGGGGTACAAGAGCCGGTTGGGGAGTCGGAGAGGACAGGGACTGGACGGGCCTAGGGAATGGGAAGGATGAGATGAGTGTCAACCCGATGGGTTACGACTTACTGGAGTAACTTCCATTGGCTCGTCCGAACGCTATAACTATACAACCCCGAATATTTCGGAGAGTCCCAATCCCCATCGACAACCCGACCCCCAGAAACGTACAACACCTGCGCATCGCAATCCATCACCATCTGATGATCGAATATCAACGGTGGACCCCCAGAGGTCTAGTCATGCTCGTCGTCAGCGCTCATGTCCGCAGAAAAAGTGCAAGACAGACTCACCGCCGTATCAAACGACAACAAATCCCACTTTCCCGCGTCCAGCCCCCTCGTATGATACCTATAAAACTCGGAACAATACGCCGTCGACCCCCTCGACCCGACGACCCGTTCCCCAGCCCGTCTCAACGCCTCCTCGTCCTCGGGCCTCACAGGCATCACGTCCCCATCGCCCAACCTCCCCAACAGATAAATACACCCCGACTTGGTATCAAACACCATCTTGTGACAGCTGCGTGCGATCGGCCCGTTCTTTTCGAGCGCGGTATTGTGGCTCATGACATGCCACCCTTCGGTTTGGATATCATACACCCAAAAATCGTCGAGGGACTTGTACCCATCCCAGCCCCCGAAGAGGTAGATGTGCCCGTTGTCGGGATCGATACACATGGCGTGTCCACCGCGCTTGGAGGGTGCATCGCCATCAGCGTCGACACCGTGCAGACGCCGCCATTGGGCGTGTGGTTGGCAAGATTGAAGGTAAGATTGGAAGAGGCCGGCGGACGAGGCCCGTGAAAGGAGTGTCTCGGCATCATCCCAATTTCCTTCGAGAACGAGGGTGGCATGCAAAGACGTCACGATGGGATGCTCAAATTGGATTTGAGAACGGGCGAGGATAGATTGGTAGGGCGTCAAGAGCCGTCGTTCGCGGAGGTGCTTTAGTATTTGTCGAAGGACGACCGTTTCGCGATGCTACGCGTCCGATGTGTACGATCATGAGAACGGTGTCCAACAGCGAGACACGAAACGTAGAACTCGAGGATCAGGAACCCACCTCGTCATAACATACTCGTATACGCTCCACATATGAGGGCTCCGTGATGCCCGCGACAGAGACGTACCAAATGGAAATGTGAAAGCTCTGCCCATGTGCCCTGTACCCATCAACAAACCCAGTCAACACGACGACGTCGACACATCACCCTTACTCACGAGAGCGGCACGATCTTGATGAACCGTGTCGGAAACGGCACGCCATCCCTGTTCACATGCGTGATAGAAAACGTCTCCGGAACAGCATCGTCTCGGAGACCCGCATGCAGGACTTGAATCATGTGGTCTGGATTGAGGCCCACGTAGAGTTTGAACTCTTTCATGTTGCACGGATGTTCTGGGAAAAACGCGTCACTCGGGGTCAACAGACACAGACGACGGACGTCGACGTACTTCGCTGAAACTGCAAACACGGAAACGGACACGACGCATTCGAGTAAGCGCACCCCGGTCGTCGTACGACATCATCGCCAGCGTACCTTGCCAAACGTGATGTTCTCTACGCGTCCTATCGCCATCAGCGAAATACGTTCTCATTTCCGCAGCGATCACCCCACCGAACAATGGGCGTGCGTGCGAGAGAAACGGACACTCAACTGACGATGCCCAGCGTTTCCAGACGGAGCAGAATCCACTGCCTCATGCTCGGCGGCTGCTGCGCACCACTCCATCGACTCGATTGGTCTTGCGGTCGGTCGATCAAGATGTTTTCGGCGACATAGTGCCCGCTGTGTTCTGAGCAACCAGCTATTGAATATGGAATGGATTCTGTGGTGGGAAGTGGTGTCGAGCTGGTAGAGGCCGATGCGGACATGGGCTGTGATGACAAGTCAGTTCGAGCCGCGCTGTCATCGCTTTCCGCTTTTGGTACACGCGCACTACCAACGTGCCTTTGACCCGCTCACGCTTATTCATTGACCGTCATGTATCCTGCACGACGATCGACGAATACTCGGGAACCATTTCTCGGATCAACATTTCTCCTCGCTGAACGTCAACTTTGAAAGGCTAAAAGCCGACCCTGCACAGTAAAAGCAAATTCGGGTCCCCACCAAGGCACATGGATGGGCCCTCAGGGGCCCAGTTCCAGTCGTCCACATGATAAGGCTTCCTTTTTTCCAACCTGACGGCACCCGAGAGACTCCGCAGATCAAGTTGGGTCGAAACCTGCCACCACAGTGCACGCTTTGAAGGATACTTGCTCTCTCCACTACCCAGAGAGGCTATTTTCACATGTCCCGGTTGTCCATTCGCTTCTCTGGAGTGCTAACCTCCTACAACCAGACAAGTAATGCGACTGCGTATCACTGCATGTCGGCAAACTCCATCAACTCCGTCAATGACACCTCGCGCACCCGAACAACCAGTGCATCCGCTGTGACGCGTCGGTACTCCACCCTCGACGACGGCGCCGCCCCAAACGGTTGTCTCAGACGCGCGACGAACCGCAACGTCCGTGGGAGGAGATTTTTCATCCCAGGAGGTCATTCGTAGTCCTGATCCCTACGTCTCCGAGTGCGCACGATAATTAAACACGAACACGCGGGTTTAGAATCGGATGTAGAGGCGGGGACGAGTTCAATGAGAGGCGAAGCGGTGCCAGGGAGCTTCAGTGGACTCGCAGCGAGCGATGGTACAGGAAGCCCTCCAAGACGGTCGTATGGGCCAGTGATGAGGGAGATCTAGAGAGGAACGCAAATTTCTGACTGCCCGGAGTGCAACATCACCGTCGACGTTCTCTTTCTGGTCGACTTTGTCATAGTAAAATTCGGTAAACAACCGGGAATAACAAGTAACACGGACTCCAACCCGCTGCTCAACATGACAGTGTTCAATTCTCTTCCACTTCTTCAATCAGCAGGATTGTGCTATCGAGCTCGCAGGCAAGGTCACGTGGTCCCAGATGTCAATGTCCATGCCGAACTAACTGTCCTCCCCAATATCATCGTCGCCATCGTTATCCTCGTCCTCGTCCGGGATCGTGACCGTAGGCTCCACCATGATCGGATTAGTCGCTTTGGGGTAACAAGGCCATTGCTGGAAGAGTGGCCCATCCTGTTGGCAATAAGGCCCACAAACGAGGCCCCGAGTGCTTCATAATCGGGGAGCTGATCGTATGTCAAGGAGCGGCTGTAATTAAGCAGCTCGACGAACTCGCTTGGAAAACCTCCTGATAAAATCGGGCCGGAACACATTGACGTCAGTATCCGAACCATCTCTTGTGAGTGCAGCTGAGACTCCAGATGCGGGTGGGGTTCCCAAGGCAGGTTTCCGCGGAGAAGAAAAAGAGCGATGAAGGCCAAGGACTCGATGTTATCGCGTGGAGAAAGATCTACAATGTCGTAAATATAACAAGAACAAGTGATGCGACCTGTGCAAGGGGAACGATGCACGCTGACCTTCCCCGTTGTGAGAATTCAGACTTGCCCAGTAAAGAGATCCGACGATATGTCGACGATCCTTGAGTGGATTATATGCTGTGTCCCTGCCAGCTTGTAAAAATCCGGGGATGGGGTTGGAGAAGGCCGCGATCACGCATAATGGTTTCGCCCCCGAGTCCGCGTTGTCTATGGTGCACCCGATCGCATCAAGGCTGTGATGATCGTCTCAGTGACATGTCCAACGAGAGAAGCGGCAGTGTGAAACAGTGAAACAGGTTCCAGGTGTCTATTGCTGACAATTCTGAACAGGTTGTATTATACTAGCATCGGAATTCGCTGATGCGGCATCAAAAGGTCGGTTTGTTGTGTGTCTGGTCGTGCATTATCATTTAGAATTTCCCCTGCTTCGATGTGTATTTGATGCTGCGAACTAGGGTTGACATTATGATATCATTATCATTTCGTTTACATTAGTGCGCCGCATCAACGAAGCCCGCTTATTGATCAGGCATGCGGCAATCTTTTAGTCTCCACAAAGATCTCCATGCGAATATATCTCCATTTTGCGCGTTGTGGGGGGTCGGGCATGAAAGCTTTAAATTGAGTACCAATAGAATCTTCAGACCATCGACAGAAGTACCATGGTTCTCTCTAAAGCTCTCTTGTCTCTGATCCTCATCACCTTGACTGCTGTGGACGCAAGTCCTGTCAGTCACGGTCGTCGTACCGGTTGAGCAGGACCGCGCTCGTGCAAAGGCCCTGAAACAGCCTGTTCAGCTCGGAAAACGTAGCGGGTCGTCTTTCAGCGTCACAAACAACGGCGGCGCCTTTTACACCGCCGAGGTCGGAGTTGGCAGCCCTCCAACCAAATGTATGTGGATCACTCGTCATTGTAGCCGCGGGCGTGCGCGTTGAGCATTTCACGATCACAGACACACTCATAATCGATACTTCAAGCTCCAACACCGTGTTGGATGGTGATAAGTCACATGTCAAGACTGCAACCAGTCAAGGCACTGGGAATGCTTTCGTATGTCTCTTATTTTTTTTATTTCATTTCCGAAGCTCACGTCCGACTCAATGGTATAGTCGGTGACTGGCACTTACTACTCTGGAGAAGAGTGGATCGACACCGTCACATTCTCCCCTGACCTGGTAATCAGCCAACAATCCATCGGTGTGGCTAGCTCGCCCAATAATAATAATGGCCTTGATGGTATTCTCGGCGTTGGTCCTGCCAACCTGACACGGGGTACCGTCAGCAACACGGACACAGTCCCTACGGTGTCGGACAACCTTTTCTCTCAAGGAGCTATTTCGGAGGAGGTACTCGGGATCTACTTCACCCCTGTTGCCGTCACGAGCGAGAGCGGAGAGCTAACGTTGAATTCGCCACAGTTGGGCCGATGGTCCACACTCCGCTGACGACGACCTCGCCTGCGTCGAACTACTGGGGTGTCGAGCAATCGATCAGTTACGGTGCCGACGTCATCCTGTCGTCGACCGCTGGTATCGTCGCCTCTGGTGAGTGACGTGTTGAGACTGAATGGTTGACATCGAGCGCTGACATCTCGCGTCGGGACTTGCAGATGCGCCCCAGAAATACCAGTCCATGACCGGCGCTACCGTGGACTCTGCTACTGGCCTCCTCAGTATCACCACCACTCAATATGAGAAATTGCTTCCGCTCTTGTTCAAAATGGGGGACTCGGAGATACAGTTCGAGCTGACGCCTAACGCGCAGATATATCCTCGTTCCCTCAACACTGGCATCGGTGGCAGCTCTGACGCGATCTACCTCATCGTCAGCGATATTGGTTCCCCATCTGGGTCTGGCCTCGACGTTATGCTTGGGTACAGCTTCCTGTACGTCTACATCCATTTTTGTCTGACATCCATAGATCATCGGTGGTGCTTACGCATGTGTTATTTTACAGCGAGCGCTTCTACAGCGTGCTTGACACTACCAATCAAAGGGTCGGCTTTACCTATACCAAGCACACCTCTTCCGAAAGTAACTAAGGGTCCTCATCGTAGACGGTCCGATTTGTTTCGTCTGGGGTACTTATCGTGTATGCGATCGTTGTTACGGTATATAACACTGAGTGGGCAAGGACAGAGGTGGCTGAGTATTAGATTCCGGATCGCACAGTCAACTTTCACAGAACGACGACTCGAACCGTCAGCATTTGCTGCGTCTGGTGCGTTGATCGGCCTGGGCTGACCGAAACCCGATCTTGTCACTCTCGCCGGACCCAGCATTCCCAAGGAAGTGTGTATCAAGGAACCCGATCAAACTACTGCGGACTTGCAATCAACAGCAAAGCACGGTACACTGAGAGGGAATGAGAGTAAAAAATCAATCACAGGCACGGCAAAACGTTCGAAAACAGAACTTAAATTTAGATGTACTGACCGTCGGGCTTCGTGTATCTCGCAGGAAACGCGAGGTGATGACCCACGTTGACACCGTTTACCTGTGAATTAAAGGTGAACAAAAGCCTGTCACAGAACAAGATCACGATCAAAATAGCAGTGTGGAGTGCATCTAGCTTCAACGTTGAGGCGGTAGCTCAGATGCGAAGAGAAGGTCATAGCACGGCAGGTTCTGGAACGTTTCATTCGGTAGTATGATGCGATGCTTATCACTATAGTCGATAGATAAAGGCATACCCATACGTGAACTTGAATTGCATGTTCAGAGATTATCGCAACGGCGGCTTCAACGAGGTCACCAACAACATGGAGGGCTGCGACTTGTCAAGTACGTGAGTGACCAGAGAACGTCCTTGAAGAAAAGAAAAGAAAGAAATCATCCAAGGCTGCGAACGGCACTAAGCCTTCTAAGCGGGGCGGCTGAAACTCCATCAGTAGCGCAGGTTGAATGTCAGTCCGGTAAGCTGCCAGCCTGCCAGTGCGTGAACGCGGCCAGTAATGCCATGCTGCCAGACGAAGTATCGCATGGAGGGCTGTCGAGGACGCTTGTTATCGAGGACGATAGAGCGGGTCTATTTTCTGTGGCATCTAGCACTGGTTGGTGGGGCCGATTGAACGAGACATACATGATTGATTGGACATGTCGCTCAGCTCGTGAAAGAGACTTTGCATAAAAGGGAATGACGAATGAGGCGTCGCATTTATATAGCCCGATTGACCTGGGTTATCACGGGAAAACGGTTTTTGAGATACCAAAGTCAATGAGTTTGATCTTTGATGATTCGTCAAGAGTGCAAAGAAAATTGTCGGGTTTGATGTCGCGGTGTACGATCCCGAGCGAATGAACTTCACCGTAAGGCGCGAGCTTGCATTTCAGCGTACCATGCGCCATATTGTGATTTGGGCCTTTCGAGGTAGTCTGGTGACTAGCTGCGTCTATGAGGTTACTGTCTATCTTGGACCCAAGAGTCGGGATGCAGACAGTCGTTCACCCTCGTGGCACTAGGAAGCCGTCGATACTTTCGAGGGATATCACTTGAGCCTTGCCCAAATTGGTATAAATAATAGAACCAAGATCTGGCCGTCGGTACAAACTTGGTACAAACACCGTTAATCTCCAAGTCGTTGTTGAGCAAAAAAAACACCCAGAGGCATAGGTCGTCATAATATCGCGCTGGATTCGGATGACGGGGCTGCCCGAGTCTGGTCAAGTGAGTCTCCGCACACGAGCGGAGCCTCTGAGCTTACTACGACCCTCGCAGCCAAAACGGTCCCACCATAATTTCCCATAAGCTTTCAACTCTATGTGACGTGGCAATCGATAACGAGCAGCTCTTCCGCTCTATCCGATCGTGGTAGACTTCACTGCCAAACTCACCGGAACCTCACTCTCCCGACGGCTGATCCACAGTTATAACAACCCTGGGGTGCCAGTGTAATGCCATGGTCAGTGACGGTCATTGCAATTTTCGGGTGACCGCGATCTAGAAGTAGGGTGATCTCCCAGCGCTTGGGAGATCTCCCCAGGTCTAGATCGCAGCAGCATGTCGTGGGATTTCTGTTTGCTCACACGTTCGCTCGGTGCCCACTGGCACTGAGCATTTGGAGTGACTCATTTGTTGTGGCAATAACAACCCTGGCCCGGTACCAGTTTATCGGTCAGTCGCCGATTCATCATCTCAATGCTTGCCCGGTCGATAAGCAAACCGTTGTGAGGAATTAAATTTAAACGTGAACAAGTGCACGCTCTATCGATCAGCAAGGCACTGTAACTATACGTCTAATGTAGGCGAACCCGATATGGTCTGATTTCTCAGTAAACAAAGTATACGTGCCGTCATATACCATGCGCCCCAGAGGACCGTTTTACCATCGTGAGCACATGTTGCCTTGGCAGATCAGCGCCACGCTGGCAATTTAGAACGCCATCAACGTGCTGTATCCCTCTTGATACTTGTGGCGTGGCTGGTTCTTCGCCGTCACTTAGGCTTCAACCCGTACGACACAGCGGCACTCAAGTACTCCTCTCAGTCATGTCTAACAACCTCGCAACAACTTCAGCATGGGGTCCGGGACTAATTGGTAGGTGATTTACTTTCTGACCCTCGTCGCAAAAAGTGACAGCATTATGCAGGACTGGGTATTTCGGGTTTGTGCGTACTACGGCCACCCCGCTCCCATCCTCGAACTGACTGGCAAATAGGTTGTACGGAGTTTCGCTGGCACAGTCAACATACTATGCATGGTTCTTTCCGGACGACCATAGCCTCATCAAGTTGTTGGTGGGTCTGGTTCTACTTCCGTTTTCTAGTCTGAAATTAACGATATCACAGGTTCTTCTGATCTTGTGGGTCTCTCGAGTCAACATGTCTCGATGTGGGAATGACGTTGTTTTCTAGCATCGCGGATGTCTTTCATCTGATCGGAACTACCGAGTTCTACTGGACCTTACTGTTGCGGTGCCACCGAAGTGACGCATCGACGTGTGGAACAGATCCGAGTCTGACATGGTGAGCGATCCTCCAACGACCCCCGTTTTGACCGCGTTTTCACTAGATTTATAGGGGTGCATATGTGAGCATTCAACACTTTGTATTCCACACAAGCCCCATCATTGAGCTCTATCTCCTAGGTCGCTGTTCCTATAAATGTGAGATTTCAATGATGTACAGATTCTGGAACTCATTGCGAAGCCTTAGTACATGATTACCTTCGCTGTGCAATGGTTCGTACGAGCATTCGTTGCATTTATCGATTATACATAATAGTATGCTTTCTCAGTTTTTACTGCCACCGAGTTTGGATAAGTAAGTCCTTCCTTTCGGTGGAGCAGTTTTGTTTTGACGCTCGATAGTTACCGGCAATAAAAGAAGCATAACCTTGACTGTCGTAAGCCGTCCATTCTTTAAGACGGTATGCTTCTTACAATGTATAGTTCCTCATAGCTGTTGTACAACTTGGTGAGTAAGCTCATTCCACATGTTAAGTGTCATGATGTTCTTTTAGCACTCGGTACATGTTGGTATCCTCATTTTGTTTTTGCTCCCATCGGCGGCTGACTCATTAACTCGTCTCAGGGGCCTCCATTGCGACGTTTGTAATTTTATTTTTTATTCCGACAAATTCTTATCAATTTCAAGTGTGAAGCACGGGACCGTAGACTTTCTTTTTACAACTCCGGTAAGAGGTCTATGTGGTGACTAGAATAAGGTGATTCGATGATCCTATGCTGCTAGCTTATACCCCTCGCAGCAGCTGTGAGCACTCTATGCGATATCATCATCACGACCACCATTTTCAAGTGTTTGTGGAGGTCGGAGCTCCGGGGCCGCTCCAATATCATCCGTGATCTGGTGGTTGTTTTCGTCAACATGGGTGCCTTGACCTGGTAAGTTTGATAACTCCTGCTGGAATGTCTGTTCATTGCCTATTTTTCAGCCTGATATCTATAACTGTTGGTGTGGTAGTAAGTATCGGCTTTTTGTCCATAACATTTGATGTCGACTGGTATCACCGTGACAGTACCTTAAGCAAGGTGACCACTATTGGGTCGAGGCGCCCGCCGTAGTTATCAGCCGATGTGAGTCGCTTTGTCATAGCACACCGATACCGAGCTAATGCCATTTCATTGATGTCTAGGTTACGTGAACTCACTCCTCGCGGTGTAAGACGATCAGACGCCCCATGTTCCGCTCACCTTCACTGACCCTATATTTCTTCAGGCTGAACGCGAGACGAAGGATCCGCAGACGTGAATTGACGTACACCATCGAGTTGCCTACGATACCGACGATACATTGATCTCTTTCTTAATCCCTTCTTGCACGTATTTTCCTTTGGACATTACTCCTACACCACTCCTTTAGTCGTATATTGTCACACATGACATTGACATGTCGTATTCACTCAGTCTGTGATCTGTCGAAAAGTATGTATGTGGGAAGCAAGTACGTGGTCAATTTCCCAGTCGAAGTTGGTGTCGTCGCATGCCCGAAACAACTTTCACTCACCACTGGCAAGTTCTCATGGGAATCGTGACGGTCCGCAGCATGTTCGCGTTCCTCTGTTATCCCCTTGTCGTGTGTCGGAAGCACAAGATCGCATCCATGGCGCGCCAATCGACTCCTTGGAGACTGTCACAAAATTGCTCACAAACGTAGACCTCGTGAATTCCGAACTGCGTGATTGAGTGTCCGGATCTGCAGGTCCAGTGTCATATCGAGTCAAGTATATCTCGGTGGCGGCATCCATTGTTTTATTCTACATGCTGAGCCGTTCCGAAACACGGACGAAATCTGCCGACTGTTCACAAGTGCCGAAGAAGACGTCAATTCAAAGCTTAAAATTTGTGCCTCCACCGAAAGAACGTAAGTAGATAATGATGGATCTACAAAAAATCTAGCACACCAATCCAGCTAGCCCCCTCCCCCAAACAGAACACATCATGGTATACGATGATATACCCGCGTAACCAAAGGAGGAGTTTCGCGGGGGATAACTCTAGTCTACGCACAGACATGACATTGAGATTCCTTCTACGCATCACCCATGGTCCAAAGCTCCGAGGACTGGAGCTGGTTGGGAGGTACGCCGAGCTCGAGCATCTTGGAGAACGCAGCGGAGAAGCTAGTGAATGCAAATGCGTGAGTCGTTTGTTTGCGAACAGGAGAAATGGGGATCAGGTATCCAGTAACGTACTCCTTAAACCAGAGCTCTTCGTCGTCAGCATACGCCTTGGCCCACTTTTTGAAGCTCTTGTCTTGGGTGAGAACGTAGTCCGTTCTGGAGGGGACGTATCAGTCAGTCCCAGTATAAAGCTGAGGGAAGTGTGATAGACACATACGGCAGCATCATGAGAGATCGGGTCTTCTTGTCCTCGAGTTGCTTGGGACCATTCCATTTCTTCCAGACCCATCTACAGACCTCTATGAGTGGTATACCGAGGGTCGACAATGGGTAACACGTACGTCTCATTGAACAACAACTTGAAGTACTCATTGGAAAACGTAACCGGGGAGAACGTCCAGGGGCCATCGAACCCAGATCTAACAAACGCGTCATGAGTACAAAGGTATGATGTATGGATTGCAATGGTATTCCTACCTGTCGGGGTGGCAACGGCCGACGGCATGAGCACCGGAAAGCGCTACAATCTCACGGTCATCAAACCCCATACGGTAGAAAATCTATTTAAATGACATGGGTCAGATTCGACTTGCGAACGGAAAAGGGAATTAAGACTCGCATCCCGGAGGTGGGATGATCCCTGGGATGCATCCGGAAGGCGCCCATCCGGAGTCGCGTCCTTGGCGAACCCATCAACACGTCCGGGTCTCCAAGGAATCTTTGGGCCACCCATCTCCTGGACTGCACAAACTCCAGCGAGGGTCCACAAATCACCGTAGGAAATCCACTCAAATTCCTGCTTGAGCTTTTCCATGAGGGTACGGGCCACGTTAAGCCCTGCATTGGCGCCGTGCAATGATTCGGGCTCAAAGCGCATGGTAGCGTAGTTGCTGGCGATAAAATGATGAGTACGACTACGGTCAGGAGGTAAATAGATCATGCCTTCCACCGGTGTTGGTCTGCTTGTCGTACGTGCCGGAAGAGTGCCATGCAAGACGGAGTAAAACAGGAGCAAAGGAACCGTCTACCGAGGATGTGAGTGATTACGAATATAGTGGAGGGTGCAAGTATCTACCATCATAACTACCGGCCTCGTCGATGACTTGACTGATGCGTTTGTACACCTGAAGACAATTTGGTTCAGCGGGTCACTCCTGCAGATAAACGCGCACACACCTTGTCATAGTCTGCCTTGGTAGGAACGAATTTGGTGGCTTGCGCAGTAGCCTTGGCTATGGGAGATTTGGAAGAATCGGAGGACGAGTTCAAAAGGTAGTAAGCAACCCCTCCGAATGCGACCGCTCCTAGACCGGCGTAAAGACCAAAATTTGATTTTGGAGGGGGAGGGGGAGCCTCAGTAGAGAACCCCCTGAACGAGGATGCCCTGGCTTGGGCACCAACTCTCCTGGTGGAAGCAGAGCAGAGAGACCTGCGCACGGGGGCACGAAAGGCAACGGAGACGAAAGACATGGTGGATGTCGGAGAAGGGGTTTATTCGGGTGGTTGCTCTGCGACACCTGCAATCCATGAAGGCACATGCGTTATGTAAGCCGCTTTCGCGCCGAATTGCAGCCGATCACGGCTTCGTCATATTGCTCGGACGAGCGCCGTGCGCCGCATCATAGATTTTGAGATCGAGCGTCATCTCCGAGGTGAGACCTCTCCACAGTTAAATGTCCCATGACACGGTAGATAATAACCTTTCTGTCGGCGTGGTTTGAGACAGTTCATGCCAGCAAGACGTTGTCGTGTTTCTGCTAACTGACAGCGGTGCAAACAGAGACAAACTTTGTTGACCAATCAGATTCATCAGATTTGTTTCAGCAACTCAACGGCACCTCGGCTGGCTGGATGATTTTAACTCCGCTCCGTGCAGCTCCGTGGTTACGCCGATGCCCGCTCTCCGACAGTCAGCACTCCCGAGGTACTTGTTCTTGCCTCTGCTTTTTCACAGCACCGGACTGTCTGTCGGGTTTCTTAACCCATCACGGCTTCGGATATCAACGTATCGACGCCCGCTGTTGGTGTGTTCTGCGCAGTGTGCATCATGTCGAGACTCGGGTTGCGTCGCGCGTCCACCTCACATTGCCCGATATCGACGCGTCGGTGTTGCCTACGACGCGTTCTAGGACATCATACGTGACCATGCGCTGGACAAGCCACACAGCCCTACAGTATATTGACAATGGTACTTATCAATTTGATATGGGGCAGTAATGACTCTGATTTTGACTGAAGTAGCGTCCGTGTAGGTACTGCAGTTATTCGGACAGGTTTATACCGACTCATCCTGCTTCGTAATACCGAGTCAGCGCCACACGTCAATGATCTCCCGCGACAAGGTCGGCGCTAGCCCGATCGCGGAGTTGGACTGATTTGGTTTTCTCGCCGCATCAGTTATGTACTTAACGCCCAAGACATGGGCCTTTTAAAGCGCAGTAGCCGACATCATATTCTCAGCAACGATCACCCACCCCTTCTCATATCACTCGCACCCTCACACAACACATGGATCCCTACGTAAATCGCAATTCCTGGTACCAGACACCATACAATCCACACGTCTACCTCCCACCCCAGCGCAATGATCCCTATTACCCAAAGCCGTCCGGATGGTCCTTGTGTAAGTTCATTCCTTACCCCCCACTCACCTCCCTTTTTCACCCTTTCCCATGCATACGGATACAGTCGATCGCCCACAGCCGAAGCATCCTCACCTGAACCCCGCTCTGGCAGCGGAAACGACGAACATTCGTTATGACCTTCGCAGAGCTCCACGGGACGGAATTCTTCTATCCACGTACCAACAGATCGCACGCCAGCCTGCACTCGCACAGCCCACATACGATGTCCGCATCATCTCCAAAGCCTTTCCCTGGGCAGTCGACATCCGTGCACCGGCCGGGTCAGTGGTTACGTGCAGCGCCATCTTCGAGGGTGTCTACGCAATGCTCCAGGAACCGATCGCGGATTCGGAGTGGGGCATCGTTGTGATCGAAAAGTCGAAGAAGGAAACGATCGAGAAGGCGGCCAAGGCAAGGCACGAAAAAAAGAAGGACAGGGATTTGGGTCTAAAGAGGATCGATTGGCTGGGTGAGACGACGGCATTCAAGGGGCTTGAGCGGGACGAGGAATACGAGAAGAAGCGGCTGCTCCCTGGGACGCAGGGGTGGAAGGAGACGTGGGTGATCAAGTTTGGGAAACCGTAGGGCATGTCAAGATGAGTTGAGGGGGCGAGTAGGTTTCTCGGGGGGCGGACCTAAACAGTTGGACGGCAAGTTGACGGTCATTTTTCGTAGTGATACCCCCACTCTGTAATGTAATCACATTAGCGAGATCCAAAAGATGTATGTCGGTTGCGATGCAGTCCAGTGACCCTAAATGACGGCTAGGGAATCGGTGGGCAAGTGTAGGCGTAAGAGCGGATCATCATGCGTACTGATAAGATAAGTAGACACGTGTTCACCAAGTGACGATATTGTGACGTACTGCATATCGTTTTCTCCGATGCGACTGTCAAATACGTATGTCTTTCTTTTAGGAAGATGGAGCGGTCAGAGAAAGGTACGTACCAGATTAGACGAACGAAAACAATGTCGAGCGTGACCAAACAATCCATTGGAAACAGCCAGTTAAGGAGAAGCTATCGAAATTGTGGACAAGATGGTCACGACGTTTGCGTTCATCTCTTCCTGATCTGACTGGCAATCGAACTATGCAATCGGCTATGAGCTTCCTCCACTGCTTGTCGCTAGTCGATTGAGCGTCCCAGTATCGTTTGACGTATCTGTGATGAAGAATTATCTTGAGCTTGAAACCTAACCCCCGATGTGTGACATTCAACCCCAGTCTATTGTTTCGCAAACGTAGTTAAAGCACTCCAGGAAGTTGGCACATATTTACCTTTGTTTTATTTTTGGTTCATCAACTTGCCTGGCGCCAAAGACCGCTCCATCAAGGTCCCACGGACGATTGTTTCTAATCCTAGTACATGCGGCGGATCATCAAGCGCACGTCCGAATATGATCTTTGTTTCAGAAAGGTTCGCGTGACTGCCATACATAGCTAATCAGCACAAGGAACCGTCCAGACCATCGTTACGTACCTCCCTGGTTCACCGGGAGCCCCCGTGCATAGCGTATCTGTTCTGCCCCAACGGTGGCCGATCACATCCGTTTGAGTGCGCTTCCCCTCTCGGTAACTCAGTGACGGCCCGATATCATCATGACAGTGATGGAACAGCGGCGGAATGTGCAATGGAAGTGATAACTAGCGCTGCATGTGGGAACAAATGTATATTAATTCGTCCACAGCAGATAGGAAGGGAAACCGAAAAACAAGGATGTTGTTCTTTGAATTGTTGTTGCCCTTGTTTAGGAATATTATGCGCAATAATGCAGGGGTCAGGGAACGATGAGTACTCAGGGTTAGACGAGTGAAGGTGGGCGCTGACAATGACCCGAGATTCGATTAGGAGTACTTCTTCTCTCAGCTGCAGCAATGCTCGCCAAATGGAAGCGCAAATGATCAGAATCGGTGGTTGAGACGACATATACTTGGTCGCTTTCTTCGTTGATGGGGGGCACATCGTGAGCGGTGGCAATGTCATACCAGCCCAGTGTATGCGATGAATGGTCCCAGATTGCAACCGGATCGTGTGATGCCACCGTCACCGTCTGCTCTCTCGCGAATGGCGAGCACTTGGAATTACTTGGTAGCGGTCAAGTTCTCACCCGACGGACGCCTCATCGCCATTGCAACGCACCATTCTGTTCGAATTTTCCAAGAGGAACCCGGCACAGTAGGCAAGGGCGACATCGATGCCGCTTTGGGGTGACACGATAGAATCTGATTGTGGTCGCGGAGGAACGGTAACAAAGGGCGGAGCAAGAGCGGGTTTCGTTGAGGTATCCGGTCTCAGCGGCTTGAGGGCGTAATGCATCGTCCAGGATTGCTTGCCTGAGGGACGTGCATCGGAATAGGCATGGATATCTGTTTCAAAGGCGGCTCTGTGGGCGCTTTCGCCTCTGCCTGCGCGGCTGTTCTGGGATTGACGGGCGACGGGGTTGTCACAAGAGACGGGCGACGATGGCTGTCGAGTAGACTCGGAGTAAAGCATTCAGCCACCAACAAAGGTGCTGTGATAGTACGGTTGACTGATAGGTCCAGGCGGATCTGGGAGCTTCTTTTCAGTGGGGTTTGTGCACTTGAATTCTAATGAATCGTCACTGACCAGGCTGCATTATCGACTAGGTCGTTCTGTGGGAGTGTGTTGGGGTTGCGTAACTTGCGTTGTAAGCTACGCTCCCCACGAACAGCACATACGTCATACGAACATCGGCAAATATTCTCGTTTGCATTCTCGGACTTGTGAGGCATACATGCTTCGACGCACATATATATAGGATGACCCCATTCTTTTCTTCCCCCTTCCTTTCTCCCTGTACCACCATGGTTAATCCACAAAATGTTCTAGTTGTCTTGGATGAAATGAGTGCGACTATGGCCACTACCAGAGAGCCCATCCAATCTTCAAAAGAGAAGTAGGCAGCCAAACACCAGCGTACGGACGGATCCTGACAACCCACTCGCAGGCAGTCATCGCTCGTTCTCCCCGTCCCACGGCGTGCAACGGGTGACACGCTGGAACAGCATCCCTGCCGCTTAGCACCGTTGAGCGCGACGCACGCGGATCGCGTGTGGGCGACTTGGTGGATCTGAAGAACGAAGCCCTTCTCCTGCTTGAAAGACCAAGAGTCCTCGAAAGCAGGTTCAGGGATCAGACCGAGAAACTCGTTCGCACCGCAGACGATGAGTCAAAAATCGTCGCCGACGGTAAGTCGTACTCGCTCTCATCGATGTCCACTGACAGCGCTGTCGTTCACACAAGACCCCTCGGCCTTCCGACCCAACCCTCAAAATCTGGTTGAGAACGACTAAGCCTCGGACGCGGCGTCGGATGGGGAAGACAACGAAGAGGCAGAAAACCACGATGACATTTACAAGCCCACCAGACTGGCTCCGATACCCCACACAGAAAACGCTGGCGATAAACGCCCCAAGCATCAATCCATACCAGAAACTCTTTCCTCTCCTCTTCACTAAGACCCGTTGCGACCGCACATCGAGTCCTCCTCTGGCCTTGGCGCGATGCCCGCGCTTACCTCGGATCGTTCATGTAAGATTCAACGAATGACCGAGTTTAAGAAGGAAAAATTTACGCGGTTGGTAATGAAAAAGAGAGACGCGCGAAGCGGAAGCGAAATGAACAAGACCTTACGCTGGGTGGGACGAGTTCCGGTCACGGGCGGCGTCGTGGTCGCGGTTTGGAGGATGAATTTGAAGATGTGTTGCATTCCGTGGGGAGGACGAAGGCGGGCGCGATAGGGGACGGGTATGAAGAGCTTCGACACCGATGCGTTGTCCCGGTTTAGAAAGAGGGTGCGGGACGATATGGAGGATGGGGAGGACGAGGTTCGTCAGGTAAAACGGAGAAAATGAGCGCGTCGTGGAGGACGGCGCTCGAAGCCGAGTTTACGGTGCCCAGTATTTTCGCAAGGTGACGTTTCGAAGTTTTTCACCCACCTCCAGAAGAGTGCTGATACCTTCCCCATAGCTTAAAGATTTATTGATTTTGGAGACCAAGTCGCACTAGATATACCCACCAGGCGAGTGCATACGTCATCATCATGATGGTGCAGATCTGCAGACGAACCCGTGGATTCGTCCAGCTAGAGACGTCTATTCGTGGCCACGATTGATGCCACTCGACGCCGTCAAGACTGTCGTAATAAAACAGGCAAGACCGTTGTCCCCCACTTTTCGTCCCTCCAAGTCACCACTGACAGCACGTCAGGACTCATATCACGACGTCGGCCAATTACATGGTCAGTCACCCACGAATACTCGAGCTACATCCCACGTATTCACTCTGCATCTCAGGACTCTCCTTCTCCGCCTTGTCACCGACAAAACTTCCCGGATCGCCCAAGAACATCTATAAACAGCTCGCGAGTGACATACTTGCCTTTTCCCCTCTCAAAACAGGGTCAGTCACCTTTTTCCTGCACCCGCACCCTCCCCCCTTCTTTCTTTCCTCGCGTTGCTGACACCTTGATCACGCACTTCGTCAAACCGTGACGGTAACCATCCAGAGACCTCACGCCCCTCGCCAAAGCCGGCGTGCTCTGGCCCAATGCCTGTCTCACTGTCTGCGCCCACAAAGCCAACTTGCATGCAAAAAGGTGATGGAAATTCTTCACGATGTCGTCCTCCACGTTGTCTTGAACCGTGCTAACGATACCGGACGTGGGGTGGTTTTTTTCGCGTGGGGGCTTCCGGCGCAAAAGACGTGTGAGTGGTTACGAATCGATGAGGTACGTCCTTTTTTGTGCGTTCGTCTGGAAAGTGGGTTGGTCCCTGACGTGAATTCGTATCTGCTCGAGTGATCAGACGAAATACTTGGTGTTGAATTACATCCACTTCTTCACCCGTCGTCTGGTCTAGAGTGACACAGTTCATCTCTAGATCCGCACATCTGTCCCATCTCTCTGCGCATTGTGGCTTCCTTGGAAATGAGCACTTCAAATGGGCGAATGAGTAGTTACGAGAAGACGACAGCTGCAACTGGACAGTACTTGGCATCTCGACAACACCTGTTGCAGCCATGCCGACAACTGAACAATTCCAATTGTATGCTCTATAGTATACAAGCCATGCCTTTGAGCATTTTGAGTGGTACAGAATGTAAGGAACTAATTGAGTTTCTCCACTATATTTCTACCTGATTTTCTCAGAAAGCTTGGTCATCTATCATCCATCCCAATGACAGGCCCTTGGGAGCACTGTATAATTGCCCATGTGCAGATGGATTGATTTGAGGTTGCCTGTCTGGCCAAGTCTGATTCCATGGCAGCCATTGGCTACATTGTCTATTCATATAAGAACTCAGGCTGAAAAACACCATGGGATCAACAATACATTTCACCATGCATAGGAAGTCACTATACTGTACTGTATGTACAGGAATCCCACCAGGAAATACATATTTCCAAGAATCCTTTGCTTTCAAAACCACATCTTTATCCAATTCCACCTCATTCAATTTCCACCACTGAAGTGACTTTCAGAAATCAGGACTTGATGGAAAACTATTGTCTTCATTAGCTTCTGGAGTGTCTAGAATAGGGTTGTTATTGAATACTACTAGATTGTTAAAACATATATTCAACTCGCCCATCTGATTCTGAATGATGACATTCAAGATCAGATCCACTTTTTCAATCCAAGATGCTTCATTGTATTGCTTGAAAACATCCTCTAGTAGGGCTTTTCGAACTCTAGCAGGTATATTTGATGCATTGTACTTCTTAACAGCAGAGAAAACTGGTTGGGGGTGATTTTGTTGAGAAAGGTAGAAAGAATGTTCCAATATAAGGATGGCATCTGTATCATGTGAAACCAACAATGTCATGATAGCTGTATATAAATAAATGATTAAAACACACCAACACCAGCTTGGAGAATCTGTTTCCAAGTTGCAAACTTTCCCTTAATTTAGTATAATTTCAGATTTAGATGTACAAATTAAATACATATCAGTGTGTTCACCTGATTGTTTGAGTGGAGAAATTGAACTTCACTACTTTTGGAAGAAGTCTGTTAAATGAAACATTAGCATAAGATATTAATTTAAAAGGAAATTACATACTTCATGACAGTGAAAGTTAAACAACTGAAAGTCATAAAACCACACAATAAATAAGGGATCAAATAATCGAACAGGGAAACAACAAACCTCCTAATATTTTATAAATAAATAAAAAGATATAGATTCAAGAGTCTCACCTGCTAGAAAATAATACAGATGAGTTTCCATCACATACATATGTATATTGAATATAGTCAACTTACATCCTATTGAAATAATAACATAAATGGGATATTATATATATTTGAAAGAAGACATACCAGCTATAGAATTTAATAGAAGCATAAGCAACATTAGAACTGAAATGGTAATCACTTACATGCTATAAATCAAAAATAAAATAAAAACAACATGGACATGTTCACCCTATAAGCTTTGAACTGGAATGTACAACTCACTGACTACATTTGTCCAAGGACAATAAAGAATAGACATATAATCATAAGCATGTTTGTTCACATGCCAGAATGCAGAATTCACATGCTATGATTGCCAAAGCAGGATGAATGAACATGGAATCATCAGCATGATGAAAGTCACCAACATGAACACACCAAAATATACAACTCACATGCTATGATTTCCAGAGCAGAATGAAGAATGGTCACAGAATTATTATCAGCACAATCAGAGTCACCAACATGCTGGAATGCACAATTCACCAACTATGATTGCCAAAGCAGGACAAAGAATGAACATGAGCATGATCACTGTTACCAACATGCCAGAATGCACAACTCACCTCCTATGAATGCCGGAGCAGTATGAAGAATGGAAATGGAATCATTAGCATGATCACACTGGCAGTCACCAGCATGCTAGAACACAACTCACAGACTATAATTGCCAGTGCATGATGAAGAATGTGCATGAAATCATGAGCATAGCCACTACTACCAATATGCCAGTATGCACAACTCACCAACTATGATTGCCAGAGCAGGATAAAGAATGGACATGGAATTATTAGCATGATCACAGTCACCAATGTGCCAGAATACACAACTTACTTCCTATGATTTCAGAGTAGGATGAAGAATGGACATGTAACCATCAGATCACAGGCACCAATGTGCCAGAATGCACAACTCACCTCCTATAATTGCCAGAGAAGAATGGAAAATGGACATGGAATCATCAGCATCATTAGTCAGTATTATTGCAGAATGTAGGACTTACCTCCTATGATTACCAAAGCAGGATGAAGAATGGACACAGAATCATCAGCTGCATCAGCATAATCACAGTCACCAACATGCCAGAATGTACAACTCACCCACTATGATTGCCAGAGCAGGATGAAGAATAGACATGGAATCATCAGTGTAATCACAGTCACCAACATGCCAGAATGCACAACTCACATGCTATGATTTCCAGAGCAGGATGAAGAATGGGCATGAAATCATCAGCATGATCACAGTCACCAACATACCAGAACTTTAATGCACAACTCACCCACTATGTTTGCCAGAGGAAGATGAAGAATGAACATGGAATCATCAGCATGGTCACAGTTACCAACATGCTGGAATGTGCAACTCACCCACTATATTTCCAGAGCAGGAAGAAGGATGGACATGAAATTATTAGCATGACACAGGTCCCAACATGCCAAAATGCACAACTCACTGACTATGAATGGACATGGAATCATCAGCATGCTCATGATCACAGGCCCCAACATGGCAGAATGCACAACTCACCAACTATGATTGCCATGGCAGGATGAAGAATGGACATGAAATCATGAGCATGGTCACTGTTACCAACATCCCACAGTGTACAACTCACCTCCTATGGATGCCAGATCAGGATGAAGATTGGACATGGAATCATCAGCATGATCACAGTCACCAACATGCTAGAAAACACAACTCACAAACTATGATTGCCAGAGCAGCATGAAGAATGGAGATGGAACCATTAGCACAATTACAGCCTCCAACATGCCAGAATCACAACTCACTGACTATAATTGCCAAAAGATCAACAATAAGGACACATCCACTAATATGGCACACAAATCTTTAATATGAAATACTCTCTTACCTTAATATGTGGAAACCACAATGCAAGCTTGTAGAATTGTATTTTACCTATATCATGTATGGGAAATGCAGACCTGTGTATCAGCTCTACATTAAATAGCATCCTGCATTTAAACCAAAGTGTTAGTCTATTCACAACAAGTGACTTTTTTGATGACACACTGTTCAGTTGCATAATTGATACACAATGCAATGTTTGTTTCCTGGGCTGAGACAAACAGCATTTGCAAAGTTTCTTCACTTAGGACAGCTGCAGTGTTTTCGAGCAGACTGTTGCATCCCTCATTAGACCTATGCATGCCTAGCATATTGGTGAATAGCAGAACCCAGTACCATATATACAAGAAAACATAATACAAACCCTCAATCCGGACTTGGGACTTTGGGGGATAAGTCATTTTGGAAAGACGGCCCCATACATCGGCTCTATTGAAAATCCCTTCAACGAGTGCCTTGGCCTTTAACAGCCGCTCCTGTCCTGGCAGCCGTCGATCTGCGGGTGCTAGTTTTCCCAGTGCTACAGGTACCAGTGCATCGAATTTAGTGAACAACACCACAATGGGAACTGACCAGACCATGAGCTCACAAGAACCGTGATGGAGACAAGCTCACTATTTCCAGGGTTACATTCTCCAAAGAACATTTCCTCGGCCCGTTGGATTGCTCGTTCAAGCTTATCCATCGGGATGCAATACCTGTCCGCCAAAACGAATCGGTCAATGTGCTGTAACACCGCTTTACACATTACCATATCGCGTGAATGCGCTTCTTGAGAAAAGTAGTCTTTGCACGATCGGCGATAAATTCCTTCATCTTCAGGAATTCGTCTTCACGACCAGCTTCGAAACCCGGCGAATCATGAAAGACGAATTTGTCGTTGCTCCGGAAAATGAGTTCATCCTCGATGTCGTGCATTCCGCGCTAAAGAGGGTCAATTATGACTTGCGCGTCATGTCTTAGCCCGACGTGGAGTGATACCCACCCCCCTGGATCCCTCGACTTGGGACGGATCGATCTAATGGCATGGCTTCGCATAAACACGACGGGATACGTCGACTTGGATCCGTACCTTGTTCCCATCACCGTCGTAGATCTCCGGGTTTTCCGTAGTGTTACAGATCGCCCGGAGAATGGTCGTCTTGCCAGCGTTCGCTCGCCCGACGATAAGGATCCTGAAACGGCCGAATTTCTCTCGGATGTTTTCGAAATTACTTGTGTTTTCTGTCGACATTCTGGAGAGGGTCTGCGTA
Organism: Xerocomellus intermedius; assembly: GCA_038090955.1. Lineage (NCBI taxonomy): Eukaryota > Fungi > Basidiomycota > Agaricomycetes > Boletales > Boletaceae > Xerocomellus > Xerocomellus intermedius. Next base: position 64,854 of record JBBPNP010000052.1, read on the forward strand.
AAGAGGATAGAACTGAGAGTCGGGGCGGTGGTGAACGCTGGCTCGAAGGGCATCGCGCTAATCGTTCCGAACGGTCAACTCCGACCTCCGACCTCCGACTTCCGACAGGTCAGGCAATCCCATCCGCGTCGGTCGAATGGCGCACCATATGCGTCCACCATGATACCCCTCTTCCGTTTTCGGCAACGATCCAGGGGATGATGGCACTGACGTCGCGATTCATGCTCATGCTCATGCTCATATTCTCAAAAACCGCATCGACAAACGGTCTCTGACAGAAATTCAACCACGACCCGGAACAACCGACGCTCGCAGAGCGCCAACGCAGCGTCCGGAGACGTAGGGACGGCCCACGGAAATTGTCAATGTCAACGACGGACCGGATAAAGCGACCCGGATAAATTAGGATAGGATGGACGACCAACGAGCGTAGGATGTAATCCAGAGATGTGTATCAGCCAAACTTTTTTTTTCTACTTTTTACTGCGTCAATGACGTGCGAGGTCCTTGGCGAGACGATAGGACAGGACGAACGCGATCGCGGCCGAGATGCCTCCCAATCTGAGGGAGGTACATGATGGTCAGGAGCGAGCAGAAAGGGGACGAAAAAACCTACCGAAAGATGATGGCGATCGAATTAGGCTTCTGCGCCGGATCTGAACCGTCCTCGCGAGCCAAGACGCCTCTCGCAGCGGAAGTGATGGTGCCATCGCCCGCCTGTGTCTCCCCACGGTGTAGGACAGACTGGTTGGGATCCAACATGGCAAAGATGATCGATGACAGACCGGTCACGAGGAATTGAGGGATGACGACGAAAATGTTATGTATGCCCTGAGGGACCAGTACGGATCGAGTGAGTGGGATGATTTGAACAAGAAGAACAAGACACGATCAAGCAAGGAGATGGCACACGCACGATGATGGCACCAGCCTGGCCACTTAGACCGTTGGCTGACTTGCTCGCAGACCCTGACATCATCGCACATCCCTCCGACTGAGCCGTAAAAGGGGGAGAGGATGGGACGGCTATATCGATCCTGCTGACGTGTGCCCGCGCGTTTCCCAACCCGATGGTCCTTGGACGAGCGTGGTAGCCGTTGCCATTGGGTACGTCCTCCCCTTCATCCTCGTCATCCTCGTCGGCTTGAAAAAGCTGCTGGGTCTCCTCGCCGTCCCCAATGTCATCGTGTGGACGGACGACGCATGTCGAGCGCGTGTCAGCGAGATGAATTGACCCCGCATCATCCGAGGCTGGCTGGGATAATATTGCCTCCCCGAGCTAAAAGGGGGGTAAGAACCGGATGGTATAGCGAGGTCCTCGTCTCTCTACGTACCAAGGCAAAAGGCGCCCACTGTGTCATTGCCCAACAGAACCCAGTGACAGACATGATCAAGGTTGCGCCGGATACGGTTGAGGTGATGCTATATGGAGAGGACAGATCCATCAGATCGCCGCCGAGGCAATGGGACGAGTGATAACATACAATGTAGCAGCCATACACAATGCAAAAAGAAAGTGGGACAATGCCCATAAACTTGCCAAGTGCATCCGAACACGGTCTAACCACGTCTTGTACTTTGGTTGCAGGGGGCTGGAAGCGCGCCTCGCATGTTGGGGGACCACAAAGGAGGGCATGATGACGTTGGCTGCGAGGGACACCAAAGCACTGTAAAGCAAGGCTCTTGTCCCAAGCCGTGTGGACTCGGCATCCAGGGCAATCACAGCGTCCTGGGTTTGTGGGATAGGCGAAGAATTCTTGTGAAGGTCGCCAACGTACACTGTGCTGTAGAACAACACTGGGAACCATCCCAACCACGCACTAGGCACCATGAGGAACAGGAATGAGCTGAAATCGGTAAGACGCACAAGAATTGGATCCAACACTGTAAATACAGGTCACAGTATATTTTGAAACAAGTAGGAGAGAACGCACGATCTGTCGGATGAGACTAGGCAGCGTGACGAGCGTCTCCCACAACTCCTTCAACTCCTGTGCAAGTCCTTTGGGAGCGCTCCTTGGGAGAAGATGAGTGGGGTGTATGCCACAGTGGTGAGATGGAAGGCATCGTACGATGAGCCGAGCAAGACGCGCTCTTTGACACGGAAACAGACCCAAGCCTGTGACAAGAACAAGAGGAGAGCTGTGATGACGGAAAGGACCTCCAACTGTGCCTTGCCAAAGAATGGGAATAAATGTGGGAGATCGAGATTTCCTCTAGGATGGAGGTAAAGCAAGAATCAGGGTGCAGAGGGAATGGAGGCTTACACGAAAAATCCGGCCACGCTTCCGACGGCCATCATTCGGGCTGCCCATGCATTGCCCGCGGGTTGCTTGGCCGTGGGCAGGGTGTCGACGAGTAGGGCACGATCGAGGGCTTGGACTAGACGAGGACGTAAGACATTAGTCTGAACACGATTCGGGATACTCGCCAGCGTTGACACAAAAGTCTATACAATAAATGGAAATGATGGCAAGCCAGACGGTGAGGGTGTCGTTCTACCGTGGGTGAGTGGACCGTGTGAGAGATGCAAAGGATAGCGCACCGAGGGGGAGTGTAGGGTGGTGAAAATGGTTGCAAATGGTCTCGTGAATCCGAGAAGAAGGGTGGCGACCGCGCACAATGCGGCAGAGACCACGATATATGGTCGGCGCCTGCCAAAGCGGGATTTGGAGTTGTCGGCGAGTATGCCTAGCAAATTGGGGTCAAAACCCCCTGGCAGCGAGACGGTGAGACAGACCTATGAGGGGCTGGACGATGAGGCCAGAGAGCGGTCCTGCGAGGAATACGATGGCCATGAGGGATTTAGAGAGGCCAAGAGAGAGCAGGTAAGGCGAGGCTGGGTGGGGTCAGACACTGTTTCGACAAGGTGGAGACAGTTTACCGTAGGACATTTCCACGGACCAGAGCATGGATACGCCGAAGAGACCGACGGTGAGCGACGGGAGCCGCGTCCAGGGCGGGCCGGCCACGTGGGCGACGCCGGTCCAGCGACGGACATGGTCGTCCTGGGACTCGTCGGCGAAGGGGGAGAAGCCAGTCATACGTGTGACACTGTAACGCGGCGGGCATGTCACGGAGGGGAATGTGTATCTTCCTCAGAGATGTTGACTCGGCGAATAGGACTCGCTCGACGCGCCTTCCATGTCGCAGTGCCACGGCGGAGAGAGCCGTTTGACCCGGCCAGCGCAGAGCGGATCTCCGAGGACGTCGATGTCTGCATCGTCGGGGCGGGTCCTGCCGGTCTCAGCGCCGCGATCCGTCTCAAGCAGCTCGAGCAAGAAAAGGGAACGCAATTCAGAGTCGTCGTCCTCGAAAAGGGCGGCGAAGTAGGTGTGTCCACATCCCGTCACCTGCGCACGGCTGACCCCCAGGCGCAGGATCACATATCCTCTCCGGAGCCGTCATCGAGCCCCGCGCGCTCAACGAGCTGCTTCCGGACTGGCCCTCGAGGGACGACCATCCCCTCACACAGCCCGCGACGTCCTCTGCCATGCGATTCCTCACCAAGAAATACGCCCTTCCCACTCCGCACCCACCCCAAATGTCCAACGACGGCAACTACATCACCTCCCTCTCCCAGTTTACAGCTTGGCTCGCCACCATCGCCGACGAGCTCGGCGTCGAGGTCTACCCCGGATTCGCCGGTGCCGCCCTCGTATATGGCGAGGACGGCAACAGCGTCGCGGGCGTACGCACAAACGAAGTCGGTCTCGACAAGCAGCGCCGCATGAAGGACACCTTCGAACCCGGCATGGAGTTCCGTGCAAAGGTCACCCTCATCGCCGAAGGTGCACACGGCTCCCTCTCCAAGGAGCTCATCCACAAATTCGACCTACGCAAGCACGCGGATCCACAGACCTATGGAATCGGTCTCAAGGAAGTCTGGCGCGTCGACCCGAGCCAGTATCGACCCGGCGAGGTCGTCCACACTCTCGGTTGGCCCCTCAACTACCTCACCTATGGTGGAGGCTGGGTCTATCACATGGCAGACGGACTCGTCAGCCTCGGTTTGGTCATTGGTCTCGACTACCCCAACCCGTATCTCAGTCCGTACAAAGAACTACAGGTCAGGCTTCACGCGTCCTCGTGTTCCGCACCATCTGACACTCGGATGCAGCGCATGAAACACCACCCTTACTTTGCCAAGCTCTTGTCTGGTTCCTCCACTCGCATTGCTTATGGTGCTCGTTCGTTGAACGAAGGCGGCTTGCAATCCGTCCCCAGACTTGATTTCCCAGGTGGTGCCTTGATCGGTTGTTCCGCCGGCTTCGTCAACATCGCCAAAATAAAAGGCACACACAACGCCATGAAGACTGGCATGCTTGCAGCCGAGGCAGCCGCAGACGTGCTCACTGAATCAGCCTCGTCTGAAGCTAGTGACATGAGCAAGTACCACACTGCAGTCCGCAATAGTTGGGTCTGGTCAGATCTGAACGAGGTGCGCAACCTGCGCGCCAGTTTCAATACGTCGTTGGGCATATGGGGTGGTATGGCCTATTCGGGCCTGGACTCGTTCTTTTTCAGGGGCCGCACGCCGTGGACGTTCCGCAACAAGTCCAAGAGTACGGACGCTGCACATACCTTGACGGCGAGTCACTTTCAGCCCATCAATTACCCACCGCCTCAACCGCCACTGTCAACGGATCTGTTGACGTCTCTCACGCTCACGGGCACGAATCACGCCGAGGACCAGCCCATCCATTTACGTGTTCGCAAGGACGGTGTAGAAGACGTGTCTCTCAGGAAAGAACATGTCCGTCGAAACGTGGGCGAGTATGCAGGCTTGCTTCAGCGCGCATGTCCGGCCGGTGTCTACGAGTACATCGAGGATGAGGCGGTATCCAAGGAAGAGGGATGGGACGGGAAAAAGTTGGTCATCAACTCGCAGGTGAGTGGTTTGGCTTTTTGCATCCTGGCAAGGGGTGACGACTTGGTTCATCTTCGCAGAACTGTATCCATTGCAAGTTGTGTGACATCAAGGTTCCTACTCAGGACATTACGTGGACGGTGCCCGAGGGTGGAGGGGGTCCTAAATACAGTGAGTTTGGTTCGTTTCGCCGCGCGTGCGTCGTCGGACTAAGCTGCTTCGTCGTAGCTATCACATGATCTGGTACATAATACAACGGTGATTGCAGCCACGCGGTGTTGTGGATGAGTTGGCTACGGTGGGACGACGTCGAGAGGGTACACTTGGCTGAGATCTGTTGCAAGTGAGAACGCGATGGTCATGTTGGGGGATTTGGAGGGGGTCTTGCGACCTAGATGGTCCTCGTAGGTCTTGTGTATAACCCCGAGCCATCTCTGTTCAATTCCCAGTCGTCCGGGGAATATGTCCTCGATCCCCGGATAATGAGTGGATGCGATCCGGACACCCGGTGGCGGTGCACCTTACTTACTTAACGCCGAGGCCAATACCGTATTTAAGTTGTTCAGTTGGCCGATTTAACGCCCAACACGCAACACCAAACTGTCTTTCACTGAATGAATTACAAGGAATACGACCCCGAACCCGGTCTCGAAGGGCGCAAAGATCATGAGGCTAGCGAACTCGTCAGCCTTCTCGCTGGTTCACAACTCATCGCTGACGGACACCACGGCATCGACGAAGTGGGTGGTACAAGTACGCCACGATACGGCTTGAAGCATCTGCTCGCGTCGTTTTCGGGGGGTATCGCTGCATGCCTCGCTGTCCAAGTTTCGCTGTTCGGACCAGACTGCTACTCTTTCCGCGGGCGCACGGGAAGCAGCGGGGCAGACCAGGTCGACGTCTACGCGTCTCCGTGGGTCGGCTCTACCACCGCCCACAACTACCCACCTCCCTCTCCCACCAATGACTTTCCCGAGTTATTCCCGACCGAGTACGCTCTCCTCCGTTCACCCCTTTCCTTTTCTGACCTTCTTTGTCGCGTGCCACGAACAGTGTTGGATACCCAGGAAGCACCCCAACCGGCGCCGAACCAGCCCTCATCCGGACCGCTCCCTCGCAGCCTCTCCACACGGGCGCCGCACAGCTCGTCGCGCCCGCCTATACCTCGCTCCCCCCGGATCACCCACACAAGCCATCTATACCCCACGAACGTCCGTTCAACCTCTTCCGCTCCTGGGGAAACCTGTCCCCGTGGTACAGCGTCCCTCGCGGTGCGTTTGGGATCGACGAGGGCGCGGAGCCGCCTACGGAGTGTGAAGTCAAGGGCGTGCATGTGTTGCATCGGCATGGCGCACGGTACCCTACTGCGTTTGGTACGTTCGCCGGGGGACGTGTGAGGCGCATCGTTGGAGCTGACGAACGTGGGTTTTGGTAGCCCATTATGGAGGACCGGCGTCGTTGGCGCAACGATTGCACGAGAGCGCCGTGCAGTGGGATGCCACGGGGCGATTGGCGTTTTTGAACGATTGGTGGGTGCGCGCGTTTGGATGGGCATGATCGACGTTGACGGTATCGTGAACAGGACGTACAAGCTTGGTGAAGAAGGTGGTGTTTTTTCCGTCCCTCGTGTTTGTGGCCTGACCTTGCGTGATGCACTGTGTCCTTTTCGCACCTTGGGATATAGTCTTGACACCTTTCGGAAGACAACAGCTGTGTGAGTACTTTATCTTTGATAGCAATCTTGACACCTTCCTGTTCTTGAAATTCTTGCTTGCTCGTTAGTTTGATGTCGTCTGGACTAACGGTGTATTTCATAGATGATCTGGGAGTCGCGATGAGACTGAAATATGGGTTCTTGTTGGAGGTGCGTTGTACCGTTGTCGTCAGACACGACTGGATTACAATTGAAACGCTAACTGTACTCGTAGGACTTTACAGCGCAGAATAAGCTACCCGTGTTTAGGACTGAATCCCAGTGAGTTCTCGTCTTGCTCGATGGAATAGTTTTGTCATCTCTGTCACTTCATCTGCGCAACCCCTGACTGGACGGAACCTATGGGACATCGTGTGCAAAAGAGATCGTATGCTTGCTTCTGCGGCCAACTTTGCATTGGGCTTCTTTGGCTGGCCTCTCGACGGAAAATACGAGCAAGTGATTACGATCGAGGAATCCGGTGTATGTTTTTATATCTTCGTCGAGGGCCTGTTGTCTGAGCCATCCTCTCGTCAGTTCAACAACACGCTCGCTCCGTACACTACGTGTCCTAACGCTGGTACCCATAACAAATCCGACCGCTCCCTGACCTACATCAAGGAATGGGCCGGGATCTACCTGGCAGAGGCGCAGAAGCGATTACAAGCTGATTTACAGCCTACCGAGGGTGGGCAGGGATTCAACTTGGAGATCGAGGATGCCTACAGGATGCAGCAGATGTGTGCATATGAGGTAGCGTATTGCGGTTCCTCCCGGGACGTCACGTCGACTGATGGCCATGTTCAAGACTGTCGCACTCGGCTTTTCCAAATTCTGCGAGCTGTTCACAGAGGATGAATGGGAAGGTTTCAACTACGCGTCAGTGTCCGTTCTTTCCTGACGGGCGTGTTCTTATACCTGGTGTCATACAGCATGGATCTCGCTTTCTGGTACGACTCTGCCTTTGGTTCGCCTGTCGCCCGCGTGCAAGGCGTGGGTTACATCCAAGAGCTTGTTTCCCGACTCACCCACACGCCGATCGAGACTCACAACTCGAGTACGAACGCGACCTTGCATGTCGACGACCGCACGTGGCCGCTCGACGACATCTTGTACGTCGACGCGACGCACGAAGTCGTCGTCCTCAACGGTAGGTTGCGTTCTCGTCTGTGACAGCTTCGCGCGTAGCTGATTCAGAAACGTGATGCGTGATACACAGTCCTCACGGCGTTGAATCTGACGACACTCGCTGCGTCGGGGCCGCTTCCAGCCGACCACATCCCCGCGCACCGGTCATTTAGAGTAGCCGATCTCGCGCCGTTTGCGACCAACGTCCAGTTCCAACGTACGTTTTTTTTTTTTTTCGTTGCGCGTTTTGCCGTGATCGTAGGTTGCTGACGCGCCTCTAGTTCTCTCGTGTCTCGCTTCGGACGACGCAGAAACGTCCCACATTCGTATCGTGGTCAACGACGGTCCGGTCCCGCTGACGGGCATCCGCGGATGTCCGTCCTCGCCCTCGGGGATCTGTCCATTGTCGACGTTCATCGAGGCGCAACAGGCGACGGTCCGCGAGGTCGACTGGGAGTGGGGATGTGGTGGGGAGTGGGAGGTACCGGAGGGGGGCGCGTGGGAGACGGTTGGGGGGTGGTATCCGGAGCAGATCTGAATCTGAATGGGCGCATGTTGTAATTTGTAGATGAAGTTGCTCGTGGCGAAGATGGGAGGCGGTCGAACGTGCTCTTTGTTGAATACGAGGTTTTTTTGGTCCATGCTTTGAGATGACAGTGTCGGCGAAGTGTCCTTGGTTCGAGAAGCTGGTAAACCGCCGGAAAGTACATTTATACCGTTGTATTTACACCGAGCGCGGTAAGTATACTGGCATGAGCGACTCACTCCGACTTGCTCGTCCTGTAAATGTCCCGATCGCGATCGGAATGCTATAATAGGGGCTCGATCGCCACTTTCCGCGTCCGCCAACGGTTGTAAAGTTGGCGATGCAACTCGGGCGGAGCCAAAGTTACTTAAACCCCACACTGATTACGCCAAACATCGTTAACTCATCCAAAGGTTTGCCTCTTCAGCCGTAGTCTCTGAACAAATCGAACCGAATCACCGCGAACCACACCGACGTCGGGGAAGCGGAACAAGGAACGGAAGGCACGGAGATCGTGCATTTGCATGACAGTGAAGGAATGCCCCCCACTGCGACGTCGGAGCCCCGAAAGCTCGCAACCGCTATCCTCACACTACTTTCTCGCAGGGGTTCTTCTTCGTGGATCGCCAACCTGACCATCCATCCAAAGGAGCCGTAAACTCTGAACGATTCGAATTGAGATTTATTTCCTTTCGATTTTAGCTAGATGGCGGGCGTTCATGACGGCGACTCTCAAACGCTCCAGCGCGCGCTTGTAAAGATTATTCGAGACAACCACCCAGTATGCATCCCGGGCAGCTTCACTCGCTGAATTTCGCGACGCTGTCTCCACGCATGGTAGTACCGAGGTCGACGTCACCTTGCTAGCGGATTTCCGGTCCCATGTCCCACTCTCGAATTACGACTCGTACGAACCATTCGTAGATAAATTCGACGTACGGCCATGCAAGGAAGAGGACGTCGCGAATATGTTCTCCCCTGGACTACCGGATTATTTTGCATCTTCCAGCGCTACATTGGAACAAGCCCAAAAATTCTGCCGAAATACAATCACCACGAAAGATTAAAGATCCCGACTCGCCCACTGTTTGATCCAAATAACAAGGCTTCGCTCGCTGCGCTGATATGCACGTGCACCTGGTGAAGTGGCGCAAAGGATCCCCGTCTGCATCTTAACAGGGGGAATGGTGCGCAGGAATCTTGGATGGTATACCGATGATGAAAGCTGGATGTCCCTCACTAGCACGTCTTTTTTTGCCCTCCTATCCCCGACGACACACACTAATGTCCTGCGCGTTCCAGTGTCGGGCTATGCTGTACCATGGGCAGCGACCGTGGTCGGATACTTTCTTTCCTTCCTGAACATTCACGGTCTCTTCCTCCTTGCTCACAGAGACGTGTACCAATGTAGTACACCGTTCGTGCCGTTGTTCGTTGATCTTATCCGCCACATTAACGAACATTGGAATATGCTCGTGTCTTGTATTAGGGATGGCAGACTACCTGATCTGGAAGGCATTGATCATGTTCGAGAGCGCTTGCAGGCAAGCCAGAGGTCAATGTATATGAATGTTGTTCCTGAAGCGCTACGCAGGCTCACTTCTATGCCAATCCCGAGCGCGCAGCAGAATTGCTTGAGATTGGGCCTCCGTTCTCCTTTGAAGGGTGGTTCGCCCGCGTTTGGCCAAACGCGAACGAGCTTTTGACGATATGCAGTGGCCCATTTGCTACTGTACTTCCGAAGGTGTGTGATTACGTGCCCTCCGATCAGTGTGATAGATTGAAGCGTCTCATCCAGGTGAGGTCCATTCTGGGACCATCCGCTGTGCTGGATATGGTTCAACGGCGGCCTTGATGGGTGCTCCGTATGATGCAAACAAACTGGATGAACCTGTTCTTCAGAGTGATGACGTTGTCGAGTTCTTGGATGTCTCTTTAGATGCAACTCATGAAAACCTCCGCCAAGCAGTCAGTATTTCACCTTCTACGTTAGAGCTCTGACTGTTCGCTAATTGTGGGGGTGACGCAGTGGGAAGTGGAAGTGGGCAATTACTACGAGCCTATCTTGACGACTAGAGATGGCTTGTGGCGATATCGACTGGGTGATTTTCTCCACATCGTTGGATTCGAAAACGGGAGTAACTCCCCATTATTCAAATACTCGGGAAGGAGATGGTCAGTATATCACCATTCATATGCACCGGACATGGCCTCTGATGATCCTTTGGGACAGGTCGACGATTCGCCTCCGGTTCACGCAGGTCACGGATTATCAGCTCCTAGCAGCTATTCAGGCCTTTAGCTCAGAGGATACAGTCCGAGTGCAAGAATTCACGACTGTGCTTGATGACCGCACGCGACTGCCCACCTTGGGCTTCTTTATCGAACTCGCGGGACTACTCGGTGCGTCGGCGTGTTGACGATGGACAAGCGACCACTCACCAATCCAATTGTACGATAGGACCGAACGCACACCAGGCACCACAAACATTATTCGATGCTGTTGTTGCCACTAACGGCGAGCACCAGCATGCGCTCGAGCTCGGGCAGATTCGAATCCCAACGATCCGGATTGTGAAAGCGGGCACGTTCGCGGAATATCGTCAGTGGAAAGCCGAGAATGCAAATCTCCCCCCCGGACAGATCAAAGTGCCCCTGATCGTGCTCAATCCGACCGTGGAAGAGTGGATCTTGGAGAGGGTTATTCAGGAACTGTGAGGAGCTACCTCTTGGCACCAATGAGGGTCAAAAGAAGATCAATGTACGAAAGATTGTAATTGTATGTGCGACGAAGCTCCATACCGTGTTGGGTGTCGACAACTGTCAGTGTTTGAATTTGAACAATGTAGCTGGCTCGTTACCGTTTGTCTGAAGGTCCAAATCACATCAAAGATATCGCCATGGTCGGAGCTTGATTCATGAATCATGTGTCAAGGAAACAGCTGTTCTCCGGAGACTTCAACGATTCGGTCCTACACGCAGTAACAAGAAACAGTGTATTATCATGGTATGACAATAGAGGTAAAGACCGGGGGCGATTACTGCAAATCTCGAATGGTTGGGCATCAGAGGGTACTCAGCAGGTCATCTACAGCACCGAAACCGGCCGTGTTCGACTGACTCAACCGGCGGCCCCAGCTTCGTCTACCATTACAGGTTCCATCAATGGATTTTGAACGACCTGAGCCTGATAACGTCGTTCATCCTTTGCGATTGTTTCGAAGATACGTCTACGGGTTCAGGATCGAGATCAATGCTAGTCCTCAGGCTGTTGAGAGGTGAAGAATAACTCACGCACGCCAGCCAGGTGCTGTCCATGGATCTGCCAACTAGTCTGTGGCCCAGCCCGTCATTGCAATGAGGCAAACGAGTGCGCGGTGGCTATCCTTCGAGGCTGAGTGGTAACTGAGCTTCGGCCAGACGAATCTGCCAGATACACTCGAAGTTCAACTTGTGTTTGAAGGCAACTTACGATACCCTCGGGCGATTGCGAGGAGTGCGATTCTGCCTCGACCATACCTGGGCTCTGGATCATGGACTGCTGGGGATTTTCTGGTGATAAAGCATCGACGTCGACTATAAAGGACGGCGACGAATGGGACAGGGTCTTCGGGTGGTAGGTTTCCTTCTTATCCACGACTTGCAAGATGTGTTGTCAGGAGACGCCGGGGCCATGTCAGCTACTGATTGAAGCCCAGCATGCCAAGCCAACACGTTTCTTCGTGCATGCAGCCCAAAACGAAATATGGTCACCAAAATGCGATGCCGAGTAAATTGGATCTCCCAGTGAAGAGAACTGGACAGGTATGGCCTGTATGACCATTCTGAGAGCAAGGAACGGGCGACCACATCGAGACTGAAAACCATCTTTTGACTGCAAGGTTTCGTCCTGTGCTCGGTGCTGTGTACACGCAGGGTCGCAACGAGGACGCCCTCGCACTGCCTTGACGGGCCGGCAGATATTACGCCTTCATTTGTGTAATGAATTGCCAGATAAGGAATCTTTGTTCCGAATGCTTCTCGGTACTACAAATAGTCCGAGTACAGGACAACTGCCAGGAATTCCCAAGGCTGAACCACCCGCAATCTCCATCTCCTCGACTTTGCTGTTTATTCCTGCCTGCGTATCTATCATGCCAGTGCCTTCGGGCTTTCTGTCCTCTTTGCAGTATCTCCGGACAAACAACTATGTATCCCGTACGTCATTCACACCTCCGATCAATGATTGATCTTATAGACGAACACAGTTGTGGTTGTCACTGCTGTTGTATATGACTATGGTGAGCAAAACTTTTGTGCATGCTGTTCTTCTCAAACTGAAATGGAATTGGAATCCTACCCTTTTGCTGGCAGTCCTCATGTTTTCGAGAGAGGTATGTATATTATTAACTCATTTTGCTCTCCACACCCCATTCGTTGGCTGACAATCCTTAAAGATAGACTATATTTGGGTGAGGAAGCAATGGTTATCAAACAAGAACCAAGTGCCTTATGGTCTTACAGTACAGATCCTGGACCTGGGTCTCCACAATGTTTGTTTTGGTGGGTATAATGGCTTGGGGGTCACTATTGCATGTGTTTTAAATTGACAGTTCTGTAGGTCCGCTATTTTGGTCTTTCTTGGGCTATGTAGGTTTATTATTGCTGTGATGCATGTCAAGTTACACAGCTAAATGAATATGTTCCCAAGTCTTCTCAGCCTCCGTGTGTTCAGATTTAAATTCAGAAATTAATTGAGCTGATCAGATATATTTTCAGGTGGTACTACCTTTGTGCCTGGACCAGTTAAAGTGAGTTTTTCTGCATTGTGCCTTATCTGTTATTAATGATCATCATTGGTAGATGTATGCATCTACGTACATTCTGTTGTCAGGTGTATTGATAACAGTTCACAGGTGTAAGCACACCAATATACTGCCCTCTGTGACATCAGTATGAGGCATGGATATTCTAAAGGTATTGCAACCTATCTGGCAGCTACCTGGGCATTTCTTATATTCCTTGCTGCTGCTGATTGTGAGTTACCATACCCCCTTATTTGATTTCCCCTAACCATGTTTTTAAATTACAGTGGTCATGATCTTGCGGGTGTATGCAATGTGGAATCGATCCAAAAGCGTCCTTTACACCCTCTTGTTCATTTATGTGCCACTGGTTATTATCTCCTTTGTTTTTCAAGGTTTCTATGCCAATCCCAATACCTACTTCTCAGGTATGCCCCAAGCTAAACTGCAAGCTAAACTGTCTTTGTCTCCTACCATTGTTTTCTCCAGCCACAGTTGTCCAAGTCACTGATTTATCTTTTTGCAATTTTTCATTCAACAATTTCCCATCCCACCTGCTCTGGGGCATCACAGCTCTCCGATTTGCACTTGGTGCTATGCTTTTAATTCTTGCTGTCTTCTCAACCTTGAAGACATCATTTGTGTTGTATAAAGCAACCAAGCAGTGGCAGCCTAATCACTACATGGATCAATTCATGAAAGATGGAATTCTTTATTTTGTTGCGTACGTCTTGCCTTTTGCTTTCTTTCAGTTCCATTCATCACTGTCACGCTCTCCCACCCATCTTACCCTCAATTACCTGCAAAAAAAACTAACCACTCTGAACTTTTAGAAATATAATTTACAATATCTCTCTGGTTTGGCTCCAAACCAACTTTACATTAAAGAGCACTTTAATGCTTATCCTGACCTTGCTCTCTTTTATGACTCTATGCCCCATAATGCCTCGGTTCATCATCAGCATACGAGAGCTGTATGACCGCGATGCACATCACGGTGGTCGTTGGCAGGGGATGGACACCGGATTTGGTGTGTCGTCGCAACCCGTTTCCAGTAGAAACGCGGCTGTGTCTGCGATAGAGTTCACGGAAGTCGCCCCGAGGCAGGAGCAGGGTCAGGTAGCGGAGGGTGAAGTGGATTACTCCGAGTCGGAGGCGGTTCAACTCGAGATGCTGCGAGATGGTACGCGTCAGGTTTGAGTGGGGACTTTTTTTTGCGTAGAAATGGGAAAGGAGGGTAGTAGCTGACTTTTAATACCCATGCAAACACTTTGTCTTCTGAGTTCCGTGTACGAAATGTAGAAAATCGTCTCAAGCAAGCTTGTGCTGTACTATGATAGTACACTGTCCCTAATCACTCGCATGTAGGACTGAATTGTTGAAGGGGTTTAAATCAGGAGAACAGCTGTTCCCTAGGTTGACACATGATCATACTCCGAGCATGGCGATTCTTTGAAGCGATTTGGACCTTCACAGACAAACGGTAACGAACCAGCTACATTATTTATGTAAGTTCAAACGCTGACAGTCGTCGACAGGTATGGAGCTTCGTCGCAGTTACAATTACAATCTTTCGTACATTGATCTTCTTTTGACTCTCATCGGTCCCAAGAGAAATCTCACAGTTCCTGAATAACCCTCTCCAAGATCCACTCTTCCGCGGTTGGATTGAGCACGATCAGGGGCACTTTGATCTGTCCGGGGGGGAGATTTGCATTCTCGGCTTTCCACTGACGATATTCCGCGAACGTGCCCGCCTTCACAATCCGGATCGTTGGGATCCGAATCTGCCCAAGCTCGAGCGAACGCTGGTACTCGCCGTTAGTGGCAACAACAGCATCGAATAATTTTTGTGGTGCCTGGTGTGCGTTCGGTCTTATCGTACAATTGGATTGGTGAGTGGTTGCTCGTCCATCATACTGCTTGTCAACATGCCGACGCACCCAGTGGTCCCGCGAGTTCGATGAAGAAGCCCACGGTGGCGAGTAGCGCACGGTCATCAAGCGCAGCCGTAAATTCTTGCACTCGAACTGTATCCTCTGAGCTAAAGGCCTGAATAGCTGCTAGGAGCTGATATTCTGTGACCTGCGTGAGCCCGAAGCGAAGCGTCAACCTGTCCCAAAGAATTATCAGAGGCCATGTCCAGTGCGTATGAATGATGATGTACTGACCATCTCCTTCCCGAGTATTTGAATAATGGGGAGTTACTCCATTTTTCAAATCCAACGATGTGGAGAAAATCGCCCAGGCGATATCGCCACAAGCCATCTCTAGTCGTCAAGATAGGCTCGTAGTATTTGCCCACTTCCACTTCCCACTGCGTCACCCCCACAATTAACGAACAGTCAGAACTCTTATTGTAGAAGGTGAAATACTGACTGCTTGGCGGAGGTTTTCATGAGTTGCATCTAGAGAGACATCCAAGAACTCGACAATGTCATCACTCCGAAGAACGAATTCATCCAGCTTGTTTGCATCATGCGGAGCACCCGTCGTAGCCTCCGTTGAACCATATCCAGAACAATGGATGGAGACATTTGGTCCCAGAATAGACCTCACCTGGATGAGACGCTTCAATCAATCTCAATCATCGGAGAGCACGTAACTACACACCTTCGGAAGTACAGTGCCAAATGGGCCACTACATACCGTCATGAGCTCGTGTACGTTTGGCCAAACGTGGGCGAACCATCCTTCGAAGGAGAATGGGGGCCCGATCTCAAGCAATTCTGCTGCGCGCTTGGGATTGGCATGGAAGTGAGCCTGCGTAGCGCTTCAGTAACCACATTCATATACATGGACCTCTGGCTTGCCTGCAAGTGCTCTCGAACATGATCAATGCCTTCCAGATCAGGTAGTCTGCCATCCCTAATGCAAGACAGGAGCATATCCCAATGCTCGTTAATGTGGCGGATGAGATCAACGAACATCGGCGCGATCGGCGTGTGGAATTGGTACACGTCTCTGCGTGAAAGGAAGAAGAGACCGTGAATGATCAGGAAGGAAGGAAAATATCCGATCACGGTCGCTGCCCATGGTACAGCGTAGCCCGACACTGGAACGCGCAGGACATTAGTGTGTGTCGTCGGGGATAGGAGGGCAAAAAAGACGTGCTAGTGAGGAACATCCGGCTTTCATCATCGGTATACCATCCAAGACTCCTGCGCACCATTCCCCCTGTTACGATGCAGACGGGGATTCTTTGCACCACTTCACCAGGTACACGTTCTAACACCTTAACATCCCTATATCTTGTGCACACCACCGCAGCGAGCGGATATTTGTGATTTGGATCGAACAATGGGCGAGTCGGGATCTTTAATCTTTCGTGGTGATTGTATTTCGGCAGAATCTTTGGGCTTGTTCCAGATGTAGCGCTGGAAGCTGCAAGAAAGTCCGGTAGTCCAGGGGAAAACAAATTCGTGATGTCCTCTTCCTTGCGTGGCTGTACATTGAATTTATCCACGAATGGTTTGTACGAGTCGTAATTTGAGAGTGGGACATGGGACCGAAAATTCGCTAGCAGGGTGGCGTCGACCTCGGTACCACCGTGCGTGGAGACAGCGTCACGAAATTCAGCGAGTGAAACTGATTGGGATGCATACTGGGTGTTGAAGTTGTCTCGAATGATCTTTAAAAGTGCGTGATTCGTTCGTTCCTGCAGGCCAGCTATCTGCTGAGGGGTCTGAGAGCCGCCGACACCTTGCGAGACAATGATAGCGACCACCATCTGGCTAAAGTCGAAAAGAGTCGAAAAGAAATCTGAAAGATATAAATTTCAACTCGAATTGTCCTGAGTTTACGGCTTAAGAGGCCAACCTTTGGATGGATGGTCAAGTTGGCGATCCACGAGAAGAACCCTTGCAATGTCGCACTTAATATATGATAGAACTTCTGACAATGCATAGTCGCCAAACCCGTCTTGTGCTGAACTTTAAGCGTTATCAGAAGTTCCACCTTCACATGCGCTGATTCCGGGTAAAATATATCAGGCAGCCTATCTTGATGCTTCTCCTGTTGTGCGAGTTCTATCATTAAATGACGACGGTTTGACCAGTTTTACATACCTTCGCGCATAGTGTGTGGCCGAAGCAGGCCACGGGATTTCCGTTCGTCATAAATATTGGTGCTTTCCCTCTGGCATCTATTAATACTTACTTATATCGAACCGCAAGTTGCGATCGATTGTCCGTCCGCGCGACGGCTGAGAATAGAAAGGGTCTCCGCGTGTGATTTCCTACACGCTTAATCGGGTTTCAGCGAGAACCGCTTGGTTATCATGGGGCACGGAGGTTATCGCCTGACGGGGCTAGACGGCAATATAGATAGATAGATAGCGTTGCTCGCATACCCATTGGTCATGCAGTGGCTCAGATTGTCGTTCCATTAGATAGCAAAAATTTTGCGCATCTCGAAACTGTCCAGTAACCCTCGCCGACTCCCAACAAAAGGGTTGATGAGGTACAATACATAGGCACGATTTCCTTGTACGCCGGGGTATGGAAGTAAATTCTCTGCAAAAGCCCCTGCAGGACGCAAGGAGGCGGGACGGGGGGTCAACAGGATCAGGGCTGACAGGTTTTCAGAGCCCACGGTACCTTCCCTGGAAGTGCTCGAGCATTCCAACTACTCAAGCACGACCTTTTTCTCTATGTTGCATCCATTTGTATCACGCCAGTGAGACACATAGCTTGTAATAGGAGACCAACAACGAGTGACGTTGGAAGCGAAGGATTGAACCCAGTGTGGCGTTCGACGCGTCCAATTATCCGTATGATAATGCACCGTGAGCTGTGCCATCGTTGCCAGACTTTCGTCAACCTCATTGTCAGGAGTTGCCAGTCCGATCCAAAGGTTGGAACTTGGCACATGAATCGACCACAATTTGAAACTGTTATCTACTTGAACGGTCGAGTGACGACAACGGGATCGTACTAGTAACTCACGTGGACAGGCACCCAGTGCGAAAAATGTATTTCTTCAGCATAAGCTTGATTCGAATTCCTGAAAGAGATATCGAAATAACAGAAGACTAGTCAGGGTCTTCAAGTTGATGATGATGAGCAAGCACGTGCTGTATTCTACGCAACCAAATGTGTGCCCTATCCCTCATGGCATCGTTCGAGTTTGCGTTCGCTTCCCGACTCGTTACGCATCAGCGGTCGTCGCGCATTCTCCCCAACTTTGAGAGCTATTTTCAACATTGAGAACTCGGGGACAACCGCGACGGCAACAACAAGAAGGATGAGGAAGGTACATTGGAATGAGGGTACCCACCGGGTAAGCGCCCATAGAGCATTATAGTGTGTGAACTGATCCATAAGTGACAAGAACTTGAAGACACGTGTACACGAGGCGACAATGGCGTAAACACGCATCCTCTTTTTCACCATGATATCCGGTCAAGGATGTTTTCGAAAATAGGCCGGTGGTCAAGGAATGGTGCGTACCTGGCCAGGCAAGATGTTGGAAAGGGCGATACTGATGGGGATCCAAGAGTCGGGTGGAAACCGTCGCTCCCCCAGTAAAAAGGAAGTAAAAACGGTCGAAATTGATGGTCGAGACAATATATGGTCAGTTGCATTCCTTGATGATGGGAAGCACATCATCAGCGGTGGTAGGGAAGGGAGGATTCGACGTTGGCGAGTGGAAGACGGCACCGAGGTGGGGACGCCAATGGATGCGGGGAGTACCATTGGCAGCCTCGCAGTGTCACCAGATGGAAAGTGGGTCGTCAATGGGACGGGTATTTGCCGGGTCACCGTGTGGAACGCCGCGGCGGAGAGTCCCTCGAAAGTGAAGGAGTTCAAAGGACACAGCAGCTATGTATACGCGGCAGACGTCTCTCCGGATGCGACAAGAATGGCGACAGGATCGGAAGACGGCACTGTCTACGTCTGGTCACTCCCGGCTGGCCAGCGACTACTCGGCTCCTTAAGCTTGGGCCAGCGTGGCAGCTCCGTGGTCGCGGTCAAGTTCTCACCCGACGGACGGCTGATTGCCATTGCAACGTGGAGCAGTCATGCCGTTCAGATCTACGATGGTCAGGACGGTCGCCGTCTCGTGGACGTCCCAATCCAAGTCGGCTCGTCATTCAACCAGTCCCTTGCCTGGGCCTGCGATAGCAAGCAGCTCTTTGTCCTGTCTTTCGATGGCAACATCAACTGTCTGGACGTGTCCACCGGCACGACACTCTTGTCATGGTCCATTCACAGCCGCAGCATTGTCAAGTGCATCGCCCTGGCAAGCAACGGCACGTTCATCGCAGCGTCTGCCGGATCATCGGTCTCGTTCTGGGACACTACGACACGCAAGCGAATCGGGTCTATTATACAGCATCCAGCTGAGGTCGTGTGCATCGCCATTTCGGCAAACTACGACATCGTGATCGGTGGTGACAAGAAAATCACCCTGCGGAATCTCTATGACGTGGTTCCCTCCTCCTACTATGAAGACGTGAGTGCGCTTACATCAGAGCCTCAATACGTGAGATGGTTTCCTTATGGCTTTTGCAGATATTCCATGAGCAGGAAATCCAGCGCATGAGGGCTAAGCTCGAGGAGTCCCTTCGTGCACAGGAGTGCAGCTCAAGTACGTTTATGAGTACCCTGTCTCGCGTGTCACTGACAGGCCCATCAGACAGCAAAATCGCTCATCTCGAAAGAACCGTGCAAGAACTGCATAACGAGCTCGCCAATTCCCAACACGCAGCCAATCAAAAGGTGGATACCCTTAATGAAACCATCAAGTCACTTGGTGAAAAGGACAAGAGCTCTAGTGCGTCCGTGGGCACCCTGACTGACATCTCGTTGACATCCACGGCCGCAGACAGCAAAATTGCGCATCTCGAAAAAACCGTCCACGAACTCCACGCACAGCTCGCTGACTCCCAACACAAGGCCAATAGCCTCGCCCACATTCTTCGTACCCACGAGCGGAAGCATCAATGCGAAGCCCTCTATGCTGAGGGCCGTGTAATTGATGCTGCCGAGTCTCTTCTCGAGATCGCAAATGCCGTGAGCGAGGACATGAGAGCCAACAAGTTACTCATGGACTGGCTTGCTGGTGAGTTGCGGGATCGAGCATTGGAAGAGATTATTCAATTTACCATCAGGGTTTACGAACCGGTGCATATCGACGCTGGAATTAATCGGAGACGAGGCGTCGAACGTCGAGAAATATGACGAAGCGTTCACAGCCTACTCTACTGCGTTGTCGCTCAGTCACTCGACTCCGGACATTGTACTGAAGAAGTGGGCGAAGATGATATTGGTTTATGGCACAGTGAACAAAGCATTGGGTACCGCTACGAAGGTATGCTTTATGGAATAGTTTGGGTCTCGATATTGAGCCTCTTGCGGTCCAGTTTCAGCTTTCGAAGTTCGTCATATATCAGACGATCTGCGACGTTCTTGAAGGAGATAGCCGCGTCACGGAAGCAGCCGAATGTTTCCGACGAATGCAGAGCGAGCTAGCAATGGACACCACTGTCCATAATGAGCGGGCGCAGTGGGAACTCGGTGAGTGGTTGCCTGAGCAATACCGTCAAAGTTCATTTGAGCGTTCCCCGCAGGTTTTCAACAGCGATGTACAGAGAAGCTAGAGAAACTCGGGGACGCAGCGATGGACTCTCGGAGCTATAGTGATGCTGCCCAACACTTCTCGACCATACTGTTGCTAGACCCAGTGGATCCCATAAATGTTCTCATCAAGCGGAGCAGAGCTCGAGCATCGATGAACTCATGGAAGGAGGCGCTGAGTGATGCCGACGAGGTATACATTGTGCCTCGCAGTGTTTCAGACTATCAATGACCGAGCGCGTAGGTTATCAAGCTCGACCCATCATGTCATCAAGGCTACGAGATGAGGCATGCGGCATTACACGGGGCAAGACGCCATGACGAGGCAGTTGTAGCATTCCATATGATGCTTTCGAAATTGGAGGAGTCTCCTGACGAACGTATTCGCGGTGAGCCATTTCCTCAGTATCACTCAAATTTCTACATGTTTATTGACGCCAATGATAGAACTTCGTGGCCGATATGTTGATGCCACACCTACAATTCGGCGCATTGTCGAGCAGACGATTTGCCACATGCCGCGGGTACTGATCGATACCGCCACCGGTCGTCTGTATGACAAGAAACAGCAAGCTGAAACATTCGAAGCACTCCCGATTTACAACGAGCTTGTGTCATCAATGACGACAGAGATAGACTATGCGCGTATTTTGAAAGCGGTGAAAGGGTTCTACCGATACGTCATGTTCTCCCACAGGTGGGAATATGGTGAACCTCTTTTTCAGACGGTCGAACACATCTCCATCTACCAGCTCGAAGCATCTCTCGCAAACATCAAATTACAGACGTTCTGCTCGCTTATCCGTTCATTTGGATTCCACTGGCTATGGTCCGACACCTGTTGCATCAATAAAAAAGATAATGTGGTGTTGCAAGAGTCATTGGTTGCCATGTTCACGTGGTATCATGGCTCGGCCCTGACGGTTGTCTACCTTCGTGGCATCTGGTCGCAGTGCCAACAGCCCGGTGACCTCCAGAGAAGCATCTGGAACACTCGTGCATGGACCTACCAAGAATATATTGCCGCCGAGACCGTTCAGTTCTACACGGAGGACTGGAAGCCTTACCTCGGCTTAGATATGTTCAACCACAAGGATTCGCCTGTCATCATTTCCGAGATGGAGCAAGTGTCGGGAGTTTCTGTGCAGGATATTGCCGCACTTCGTCCCGGCCTCCACAGGGTGCGCGAGAAGCTCTATTTGGCTTCCATGCGTCAAACGACGCTCGTGGAGGACATCGCGTACTCATTACTTGGCATCTTCGATGCTGCCATCCCAGTCATATATGGCGAGGGCAATCGTGCGGTCGGTCGTCTCCTGGAGCACATCCTGACGGGATCAGGAGATGTCACGATTTTAGCTTGGACGGGGGGCGCGGGTCGATACAACAGCTGCCTCCCCAAGGATCTCACCGTGTACAACCAAATCGTACCACCACACATTCCACAACTCACCGACATAGCCGAGATGGACAGCACCGTTGCGGCGTTGCGTTCATCCTTGCCCGACCTCTCACTCGTCGTGATGTTGCATAATCGGCTCAAAGAGCTTCCCTCACCATCCATTGCTGCCAGTCGACTGAGACTTCCGGGCATTGCTTTTCCCCTCGCCGAACTTGTCCGTACCTCGGAATCAGATCCCACGACCAACCTCCATGTATACCGTGCGGCGACTACCACATTTGGGAACGTGGAGATCAAGACAGCAGATGACCTGACTGAGATGAGCGATCTCTGCCTCGTCCATCCCTGGATCCGCCCCTTGCTCGACCAAGAGTACCTGGACCGTGTGGCTGTGCTCGACGAGACTACGCAAGCGCTACGGTTAGTCGCTCGTCTCAGGCAGCCATTTGGCGCGCTCTTGTTCGCGCAGCAGTCGCGTGTAGAGTATAGGCGAGTCGCTGCGGATAGTTTAATTATGGTGCAGGTTCGCGAGGAGGCTCCGTTGACTGATTTGATAGACATCATCCAGACGATCGAAGTGCAGTAGTCTTGACTATGGTACCATGGCCCTTGATGGGAGTTTAAATTATGATACGTCTCGCATTGATTCTCCGGCGACCCCTAGTACAGTTCATGCATCATGTTCAAATGGGCATCGACAACAATCTAGCCTTTTTTTATGCGTAGTAGGCCTTGAAATGATCAAATGGTAGAAACATGAAAGTCTACGTCCAGTTCAAGGCTTCTTAAGACAGTCCTAGTGCCTTCTTAAGTACTTGCCACGCTTGTCACACGTGACATGATCCTAGATGAAAACCATCTTATGACCAGGTGCGTGAGAAGCTTTACTTGGCTTCGATGCGTCAAACGACGCGCGAGGAAGATATTGCTTACTCGTTGTTCGGCATCTTCAACATTGCGATCCCGGTCATATATGGCGAGGGCAACCATGCAGTCGGTCGCCTCCTGGAGTATATCCTCACACGTTCGGATAACGTCACGCTTCTCGCATGGACTGGGAGTTCAGGTAGTCACCACAGCTACCTCCCCGCCGATCTCACGGTCTACAACCAAATCGTGCCACCGCATGTTCCACAACCCATCGAGACAGCGGAGATGGATGGCATGGTCGGGGCATTGCGCTCAGTGCATGACATCTCCCTAACTGTCGCGTTGTATGAGCGTCTCCATGAGCTGCCCCCACTCTCGCCCGTCGCTGGTCGCCTGAGACTTCCTGGAATTGTCTTCCCCCTCGCCGACCTCATCCCTCTCTCGGAATCAGATTCCAAGTACAACCTCACTGTTTATCGTGCGACGACACCAATGCTCGGGGACGTAGAGATCAAGACTACTAACAACCTGTCTGGGATGGAAGGTTTACTTCTCATTCATCCCTGGATCAATCCCCTTCTCGATCAGGATTTCTCGTATGGCGCGCCTCAGTTTGATCTTGGCACTCGGGCACTGCGACTTGTCGCTCGACTTCGGAAACCGTTCGGTGCACTGTTGCTCGCCCCTCCGGCGCGCGTGCAGTACAGACGCGTTGCGACGAACAGTTTGATCATGGTTCGGGTTCATGAGGTGTCGTTGACCGAATTGATAGACGGTATCCGTACGGTCGACATACAGTAAATGTAGATTGATGACTTCGGATCTTCGAGGACTAGAACTTAGAAACCTTACCTCGGCTTGACCATTGCTAGGGAATGAATCGCCTGTGCCCACTCGTTACGACAATCTGTCGACGTAGCGTCAAGGGTGGACGACTCCTAACTGAGCCAGAACTTGGGGTTTATGTCATGGAAAAGTTCGTGTGCGGCTACAAACCTGAAGGCGGTGTGAATATCAGGTTTATGTATGAAGTGACATCCTGTCCCCATGGTTTGCCGCGAGTGACTCCATATTGGCTTGAGCAGCGGGGTAGAGAAGCACGGCGGCCAGGAACACTTGTGGTGGACAAACAATACAAGTTGTGTTCGGTGCCCCATGTCCATTGTCAACGGTGTTCGGCCCAGCCAGTGATGTGTCACGGTTCTCCATTTGCTCCGGCCAACAGCCTAATGACAGACGTCACGTCACAAAGCCATCCGCGCCCGAGCCACAGTCCACACACGAACTTGAAGCGTCGAGGGGATATATATGCACCTACTGCGACTCCTTCCATCCATTCTCTATTGCTGTTAACGGCTTTTGCAGTAGCTGAAGTGGGCTCGTATGCTTGCGAAGTGACTGATTCTGGCGAATACATTACTGACTTCGAAGTTCGGCGCTGTGAATTCATGCGGACAATGTGCGGAGTCCGGACGTAGTGGTCTTCTCCTTGAGTCATGTTATGAGATGGACAGATTCTTTACTCGAGTTAACCGTTAAAGCCTTTACGACACACACGGCGGTTGCGCCGACTCCGGGCCGAGTCTAAGGGCTGCCGAGGCCCAGCGCACGAGATCATGGAGGGTGTGAATTGATGCTTATCGATATTTAAGGAAAACCCTGAGGCAAATTCAGGGCGCCATTGGCCCGCTGCTGACTGGGCATCGCTGCGTTGATACTGGCCAGCATGTTTTCCAGGACAACGAGCTGGTCAGGGATTCCTTCGGGTGTGTATTATACGACTCTGGACGATTAAAAGTGCGTATGATACTGACGAGCGCCAAAGATCCGATTGTAAATGGTCCACGCTCCAGCAACTTGAACGCTCACGAAACGGAAGTAAAAGCGACGGAAATCGATGTTTCAAAGGACGTATGCTCAGTCGCGTTTCTTGCTGATGGGAAGCATGTTGTGGGCGGTGGCTACGGTGGGAAGGTTCGATGTTGGCAAGCGGAAGATGGCCAGGAGGTGGGGACGGCCATGAATGCAGGAAGTACTGTTCTCAATATCGCGGTGTCCTGGGACGGAAATTGGGTCGTTGGTGGGACGAAAAATGGCCAGGTGATCGTATGGAATGCAGAGCGCCAAGAAAATGTCACCGAGTTCCAAGCACATGGAAATTGGGTGCGTGCTGTCGATGTGTCTCAAGACATGACGAGAATTGCCAGCGGTTCGGATGACAAGACGGCCTGCGTCTGGTCCATCTCGTCTGGCGAGCGGCTGCTTGGCCCCTTGGAACACGACAACGTTCTGGCTGCAACCAAATTCTCTCCGAACGGAGATCTCCTCGTCACTGCAGCTTGGTGGAAAGAATCCGTCCGTATCTACAATAGTCAGGACGGATGCCTCCTCATCGATATCCCAATCAGAGTCAATTCATACGAGAACCAATCCCTTGCCTGGTCACTCAATAGCACGCTTCTCTTCGCTTTATCCTTCGACGGTGACGTCAAATGCTTTGACGTGTCCACAGGAACCATGCACTCCCGTTGGCCCGTTTGCATTGGCGGCAACACTGCCAAGTGCATGATCGTAGCGAGCAATGGAAAATTCATCGCAGTCTCTGCAAGTTCACTGGTCTTTTTCTGGGACACAACGACCCACAAACAAATTGGGCCGGTAATCGAGCACACAGATACCATCCGCTCCATTGCTATTTCGCCAAACTACGCCCTTGCAACCGGTGGAGGCAAGACAATCACCATTCGGAGCCTCGGTGATATCCTTCCCTTACACTACGCCAATGATGTAAGTGCTCCAACTCACTGCAAGACATAAAATGAGGCTTGAGCAGGTAATCTGTGGTACGAAGGACACGGCCGGTCTCGTCTTAGGAAGCACGGTATGTGGTGTGCATTACAGTACTCGATTCCATGACCATTTTTAAAGGCAGTTGTTGTGACTCACGATGATGTTGGTCGTTTCAACACCGTTACAAATTCAGAGGCGTCCATGGCCCTACAGCATCTTCCATTTGACAAAACACCGAATCTCCGCCATGACGATGAGTGGGTACTAGTCGAAGCATAACTCGAATTGTTTATGAACTCATATGCTATTGTTACCAAAGATGCTTCCCAAATGATATCACCAGTCATATCAGGCGAGACGGGCATGACCCAGTTGCGTCCGGTGGATTTGCGGACATCTACAGAGGGATGCTCCAAATGAACTGGGAACCCATTAGAGTGCGTGATCTATTGTAGTAAGCGATACCACTACCAATGAACCCAGGTCGCAATCAAAGCCATCAGAACATATTCGGCTGACGATGGCAACTTTTTCAAGAAACACAAAGTATGCGAACTTCCTTCTTAGATATGCCATGTCGGTGTATTTTATTATACCACTGACGTCACGATTTTGCAGCGGCTCCGTCGGGAAATGAAAATTTGGTTGACCCTGAAGCATATCAATGTTTTACCACTCCTTGGAACCACAGCGGGATTTGGTCGATTCCCCGCCATGGTGTGCCCCTGGGTAGACAATGGCTCTCTGACAACTTACCTGGAAGACCACTATGATAAACTCTCGATTGTTGAGATCCTTACATTGGTAGGTATATTAAGACTCGTGGGGAAAGCAACATGACACTAGTGCTGTAGCTCAATGACGCCGCTTCTGGTCTACAATATTGTGAGTGCACGGTTCAACTTGCGTTTTACTACTCTGAAATGAAGTGGCATTCTTGATTAGTACACTCATGTTCTGTCGTGCACGGAGACCTATCCGGCGTATGTCGTATTGCACCCGCTCACGATCATGTTAAAACGTTAACGTACAATCTCTCCAGTCAAACGTGCTCGTTTGCAAGAATGGGAGAGCTTATATTTCCGACTTTGGTCTGTCAACATTGCTGACGGAACTTGGTGGATCGTCGTTTGCCACTTCGGTCCACGAAAGAGGGACGCTACGCTGGACAGCTCCCGAGTTACTTGACCTTGAGATATCTGAAGACGAAGTGGAACCATCGAAGGTTATACCAACCAAACACAGTGATGTGTATTCATTCGGTGGCGTGATGTTGCAGGTTTGTGGCACCCCTTCAGCATGTACACCTCTGATATATGTATGACAACAAACAGACTCTGACTGGGAAGGTGCCCTACCACTACTATACTCGCGAGATACAAGTCGTACACGCCGTTTCTAGAGGAATGACGCCAAGACGACCCAGCAGTGCACTGGTCACCGAGCGTCGGTGGATGTTTATCCAATGGTGCTGGGACACTGTCGAACCGTCCCAATCCCGGCCTTCCAGTGATGATATTGCTTATTTCATGAACGAGGAGCTTGCCGGAATCATCACACCATAACGTTGCCCCGACAAAATTACTTGCAACCACACTTTCCAAGGCTGAAACTCGTTCACGACTTGCGTAAACTGCATATACGAGGTTCTCTATCATATTGTCGAGTCCTTGGGAGTTTTCAGGCTAGCGTGGGATTTCGTTTCTGATTGTTCGTTTGTTATCTGTGAGGTATATGTGTACAATTATATTTGGTTGCGATTTTGTATGATTAATCACACCTGAGTGGTATGTATACCAATGGGCTTACATGTACACTGACCGGCATAATAAGATTCGGGTCGGACTACCGTCACTCGCTGCCCGTCGATTGAGGCTTCCTGGCATTGCGCTTCCCCTCGCTGACTTCGTCCAATATTTCGACCTCTGTGTCCACTGTCTACTAGTAAAGACGCCTGCTCTCCAGTCACGTGACACGATTCACTTTTTACTCCAGGCCTCAAATTTCGTTGAAGAGTCAAGACGTCACGGTCCCCCGCTTGATCGATTCACGGTGAGCTTTCGGGCTGCATCGTGGTCTCGTGTGCAGACGGTACCCAATTTTGTACATACGACTTATCATTCAAAAGCGTGTCGAATGGTTTCATTTCAGTATGTGATCCCCTCCAGGCCCGCATATCCACGATCCTGAACATCTCCCGATCATGCGTACGTTCCATCCAGATGTCACGGTCGGTACCCTTTACATTCGTTCACGTACATTCCTCACGCATCGGACTTGACTATTTCATCAATAGCCTGCAGCGACGTGGTCAAAAAGCCCAAGTTGGACCAACACCACGGTCGCTGCCACGCTGGCTTTGACTGTATCGATTGCTCGGTCACCTTTCACACCCCCGCCGAGTACAAGTCCCATACATCGTGTATCTCCGAAGCGGAAAAGTACCAAAAGAGTCTGTATAAAGGGCCGAAGAGTGTACGTGCCGCACCAGATATTGATACGCTTCACTTCCCTTCCGTTGTACTTTTTTCCCCACCTTTTTGAGCTTTAGTCGGATGTCTGACGTTGACTAGGGCCGTGAAAATGGTCAAGATAATGCCAATGAGAACGCATACGGAGGTCAGGGTGGTCGAGGTGGCTTCCAGGGAAGGGGAAGGGGAAACGGGAGGGGTCGTGGTGGACACCAGAGCGGAGGGCGACCGCGCAACGAAGCGACAGGCGCCAATGGCACGCCCCTCGGTACTCCCCAGCGAATGTCTCCCGTGACCACGCCCATCGACGATACCCCCTCCAAATTTAGAATACAAAACGGGACCGCCCCCTTACCAAGTCCAGATGCCGCGCCAGTATCGTCGCCCGCAAAAAACGAAGAGAACGGACCCGGACCATCCTCTGAACAATCCAAAAAGGAGAAGAAGCACAGGGATAAAAAGTCAGAGTCAAAATCAAAATCAAAAGAGCCGAAGGGAGAGGTCAAGGTAAATCTTGTATATATGTAAAGTCGTGGTTTCACTGAGTGTGTACGATCATCGACAGGCGATCGAATCTAGTGTGGTGGAGCACGCGTCCATATCACCTTTGCCATCCCCCGACAAGGCCGCGGGTGCCACCGAGAAGAAGAAGGACAAAAAGAAAAGAAAGCAGGCAGAGGGCGAACAACCCCCCGTGGTAGAACAACCGAAAGTGGATTTCGACGAGCAGGGGAGGAGCGATGACTTGAAGGGGAAGAAGAAAACAAAAAAGTCCAAGGGCAACCATTGTACGGGCGACCCAAAACCGGATGCGGATACGCAGGCCGAGGGTAAGGGCAAGGGTTCAAAGGAGAAGGAGAGAAAGAAAAAACAAAAACGCGAGGATGAAGCGGTTGGAGACAGTTCAAAGATAGAGGCTGATGAGCAGGAAAAGGTTGTCAACTCGAAGGAAAAGAAAAAAAGGTCGAAGGATAAGGATTCTGATGCAGATGCTCCAAAGGCAGACTCGGGGACGACGCTCCAGGACAAGGGATCGAAGGAGGGCAGGAAAAAAGAGAGGAAGCGCAAGTCCGAGAAGGAATTGGATGAGCCTGCTCCACGACCGGTAGAATCCGTGAGTACACCATTGCAAAACGAGGATTCGGAGAAAAAGTCGAAGAAGCGGAAAAGAGAAGGTGAAGGTACGGAATGTGGAGATGTCACGGTCGCAAACGTTGACCTCAAAAAGACGAAAAAGAATTCTAAGAAGGACTCACATGGTTTGGGTGCTGCTCCCGCAGCTGACGTGGGGGACTCCACGATATCGACGAAGCTGTCGAGTGGAAAGAAGCGCAAGAGGGAAGAAAGGGACGATACTAAAGATGCCAATGATGCGCAGATCCCAGGGAATGGAAAGAAGGAGAAAAAGAAGCGGAAACACAAAAAGGAGGCATCGGAGGGTGCGAAGGAGTAGAGGTCTCTGACACTGCGATCTATATACCCTGGGTTATCTGGCAGGGGTACTCTATATATAGGTACGGGATACTGCGCTATATAGAGCACTGACCCAATGGCATAAAATTTGATGACGCCAGTCCAATCCTCCCTTAGGCAGCCAAAGCGTCGAAGTCAGCACGAATTTACATATTCCAGACTCAGTAGGAACAGAAGGTTGCATGCAAGCCGGATCGAAAGAGGTCTTTTCTCTGATGCCAGAGCGAGCACGGGCGATGGTAACCTTGCGACCCACCTTGTTCAATTATCTAGAAAAGATATAACCGGTAGTAGCCTGCATACTATTGCAGATTTTAGGAACCTTGTAAGGGGGTGTCTTGAAGCGGTGCTTACTAGAGGTTGCCACGTGGTTCCCTGATTAGGAAAGATCGATTGGGGCCGTGTAGGGTCTGATTGTGGCAACGTTTCAAGGGCTGTCTTCCTTGGACTCGATCCATTCTGTACCAGCTCTCTACACACGCGAAATGCACGCAATACAGGCAAGTTCTTTGCTCAATCTTTGCTGAGATTTACTCACCACATCCTCAGCAACAATATTGGGCCGTGCGCGACTACCTCAGCCCTGTGCGTTCGCGTATCTCTACATCTGCGCCCCCGGCTGACCATATCTCACAGGTACTCAAGGAAAGCAAGTTCAAGGAACATGGTAGGATAACACCAGGTGCGTCTTCTCCTTATCCTCACTCGTACGCCATTCCTCTCGAACCTGACATCGCAACCAGAGGAGTTCGTCGCTGCGGGTGATTTCCTCTCGTACAAGTTTCCCGTCTGGACATGGTAAGTTCCATCATTTGTTCTCCTTCTACACCAATCCACGGGAAGGGTGTCTCGATGAACTGAACCTGCGATCAGGGAACGCGGGGACGCGTCCAAAGCCCGTGATTACCTCCCCGCCGACAAGCAATACCTCGTCACCCGCGGCGTACCCTGCCTCCGTCGAGCCACCTCGCTCGCCTACACCGACGCTGACGAAGACGCCGAACGTCTGCTCAACTTTGGGGACGCGTCTGGCGGTGCAGCGGACGAGTGGGTCGAGACACATGCGGGCCGGAAAGCAACCATCGATTCGGCAGCAAATCCGGGCGAGATCGATGATATACCAGATTTGGATGCAGATGGAGAGCAGGAACTTGCGAGTGCGATAGGGAACGTGTCGATCAGTTCGACGACGGGTGCAACAGTCAGTGAGACGCCTGATCTGGATGACATTCCGGATATGGAAGAGGAGGGTCTGGAAGAGGGTGAGGACGATGCGACTGCGGCGCCCAAGGTGGTTGCGGCGGGAAGTGTCATCGACGCGAGGCGAGTATCACTGTTGCTTTCATCACGCGACCTCCGCTTTCTCTCACCGTATCCTCGTCCTGACCTCTCCTCAGTCAGATCGAGGTTGAAAAAGGCAATCTACTGCAAGTACGAACCTACGATGTAATGATCACATACGACAAGTACTACCAGACCCCGCGGATCTGGCTGATCGGCTACGATGAGGTACATCATACCCTTACCTGTCGTCTCGGAGGAAGGGAAGCCGCTGGCTAACATTTTATTGCATCATAGAATCGCACCCCTCTCACGCCACCCCAGATCTTCCAGGACGTCTCGGCTGATCACGCGCTCAAGACAGTAACCATTGAAGCATTCCCGCACTCTGCCACCCTCCAAGCAGCCTCAGTTCACCCATGCAAACACGCAAGCGTGATGAAGAAAGTCATCGAGCGGATGAACGCAGGCGTCGTCGAGGAACAACTCGCGGCGCGCAAGAAGGACGGAAAAGAAGGCAAAGAAGGCAAGAAGAAGTGGGGGTTCGGACGCAAGTCAAACAAGGACGACAAGAGCGCTGGTACGGGAGGTGAGGATGACGAAGTCGAAGGAATGCGCGTGGACTTTTATCTCGTCGTCTTCCTCAAGTTCATCGCGTCCATCGTGCCGACCATCGAGGTCGATTCGACGACGGCGTTTTGAATCGGGACTATGAATGGATTTGGTTGTGCATACCCTTGCCCTTACCTTTTTTTCTTTCAATTCAGCGCTGCTTCTACTTCGTCCGAATTGAACGAGGTGTTGTGCATACGTCGCTCCCTTCTGTCGTGTGTACCATAGAGTGTTGAAGTCGCATGTACCCTTATCTTCCTGCTTAAATTTATAAGGTTAGTTGTATTGTAAGTCACCTCAAGTGTGGTATAAAGAACGGGTTTGTTAATAGGAATGGCTTCATACTTCGATGATCATGATCATATGGATGAAAGGAGGAAAAAATTATGACCTGACCCTGGCTCGAACAGGAGACCTTCTGTGTGTTAGACAGATGCGATAACCAACTACGCCATCAGGCCTTACTACGAATGTAGAATGCAATAGTATGAGTTCACTCCGGGGGGAATGGCGCCAATAGAAACCCAAGATGTACGATAGTGTACGTATGTATATTTTGGGTGGTAGAAACAGACTTCACGCCTCCCCAATGCGCTTGATCACTTTCCCCTTTACTACAATCCTTTGATTCCTCTCCCAGAATTCCCGTAGATACTCCGCCAACTCCTCAGGGTCATCCTGCACCAAACCGTCAGTCAGCGCCACGTTCGTTCCCTACGCAATCTGCGACACGCCCAGGGGCACCACACTCACCTCATGCACGAGATGTCCCACGTTCGCCCTAGTCATTACCTTGAGCTGAAACTTGCCTTGCATATGCCCAATCTCGAGCGTCCTGTCGAGGCGTTCCCGGCCGGCCAAGACCAATAACCTCCCCGTGCGGGCCGATAAAAAGAGGGAGGATAGGGAATCGAACCACGCTGCATAAGTCGCGAGTGTGCGTCAGACGAGCACGAAAAGCAGTAGACAAAAACAAGCAGGCGCAACGTACATTGCCAATATGGTGCCGTCGATTTGAGCGGTGTTCGCCATCGGAAGGCGTATCCCTTATTCGCGCGCGTGAGAGGCGCGAGAGTGGACTCTTGTGGGATGAGGATCGAGGGCACGGATATTCGCGCCGAAGCAGGGTTGTTGATCGCATGGGTGGTCAAGCTGATTCGGGGTGTGCGGTTAAAGCAATCACAGACGATTGGATGAAAGACAAATCTTACTGCCACTCGATAGCTTCTTCTTCGCTGTGGAAACCCTCTGGACGGGTATCCAAAAGCGCATGCATGTGTGGTAACGCGTCGATCGCGGTGCCTTCCAGCGGTATTAAGGAACGAAACAGAGAAAGGTAGTGAAATGGTCTACCTACCTTCTACCACATCGAGGACAGCAACGCCAGACACGACGTATCTGAGTTCTTGGAGTTTTGGACAGGCGCGAACGACAACCGAACCACCCATACTATGTCCCACAAGCTATTGAAAACAAAAAGGCATGAACATGTCTGTAAAGGAGTGATAGGGGATTAGAAACCGAGCACCATAAGCACAGGGGCATTCTCCACGTCCTTGAATATTGTCTGTACGAGTGCAACCAAATCGTCCGCTAATACGTCCATCGATAGATTCTCATCCGACTGGCCCTCCATCGGGACGGTCTTCCCTATGGTGTATAAAAATTCAATTCAAATGAATGAACGAGGTAGAACGGAATACTCACCATGTCTCCGCGCATCAAACGCCAACACTCCCACATCCTTCCCAATCAACTCATCTAGCTCCTTCGCAAGACACGCAAAGCTCAACGCTGAGTACCCAGCGCCATGATGCATGATCATAACGCCACTGCCTTGCAATTTGGTATGATACGCACGGACGACGAGTGCGCGCGTGGGGAGTTCGACCTGAATAGCTTGAGCAAAGTACTGCCCGTACGCGTCCGGACGAATAGGTACATGCTCCGGATTGGGGATTCTCGTCGCACGAGTGGCGGATACACTTGCGCAGGGAGAGGTTAATCGGCGTATTCGACAGATACGGTCACGCGCGGGGCTTACGGTGACGGGAGCGGTGGACCCATACTTCCCGGAGACGGCAGTGAGGCGAGCGAATCTACAATTTCGTCTGTCTCATCGTTATCTTCATCTCCATCCAATGGTGGTAGGCCTGGTAACTTGGCTATCCGCGCACTAATGGCGGAACGATACAGCGAAGACATGGCCGTTGGTGGCCAAAGGAGCGCTCCCACATTTAGACCAATCTTGGTCACACCATCAGTTACATAATACGGGAACAGCGCAAATAAATCAATTGGATTCATTGATTCACTACGATGGAGTACGCAGGCTGCACCTGCCGGCTTGCCTCCGAGTCATCGTACGTTTTAAATACCGGAGGAAGGTGTGAAAAGGCGAGTGTTTGATCATGTTAGAGCTCTGAATGTCGCTAATTGTAGTGGTGACGCAGTGGGAAGTGGATGTGGGCAAATATATGGGTCTATGAGCCGATCTTGACGATTAGAGATAGCTTGCAGCGATATCGACTGGGTTATGTTCTCTATATCATCGGGTTTGAAACCGGGGGTAGCTCCCCGTTATTCAAATACTCGGGAAGGATAGTACCACCATTCATACGCACCGGACCGTTGGCCTCTGATAATTCTTTGGGACATGTTGACGATTCGCCTCCGGCTCACGCAGGTCACAGATTATTAGCTCCCAGCAGCTATTCAGGCATTTAGCTCAGAGGGTACAATTCGAGTGCAAGAATTTACGACTGCGCTTGATGACCGCATGTTGCTCGCCACCGTGGGCTTCTTCATCGAACTCGCGGAACCACTTGGTGCGTCGGCGTGTTACCATGTGGTATGATGAACGAACAACCACTCACCAATCCAATTGTACAATAGGGCCGAACGCACGCTGGGCACCATAAAAACTATTCGATACGCTAACGGCGAGTACCAGTGTCTGCTCGAGCTCGAGCAGATCCGCATCCCAACGATCCGGATTGTGAAGGCGGGCAGGTTCGCAGAATATCGTCAGTGGATATTCGAGAATGCAAATATCGCTTCCGGACAAATCAAAGTTCCCATGATCGTGCTTAATCCAACTATGCAAGAGTGGATTTTGGAGATGGTTATCCAAGAACGTCGAGGGGAAGTATTTTCGAACCGATGAGGACCGAAGATCAATGTATTGGTGGACTGTAATCCGCGACGAGGCTCCATACGTTGGGTGTTGACAACTGTCATGCTGCGTTTGAATTTGGACAATGTGCCCATCCTCTAGTTCCGCGATTTTTTTGTCTGATGGACAAGGGTGTCAGAAAAGGGCGAGGCGAGCAGGCGTCCACGAACGCAGATGAGCTCTCGTGCTGTGCACGAAGATTGCGAATTTCGGGGAGAAGCAATTTCATAGTCTCCTCGAGATTGGCATTTTCCGCTTCAATGTGCGAGATACCCTGCTTGCAGGGGAGCTGCATAAATCAATAAAGAGGTCTTTTATTTGCTATCTTTCACGGCGAGTTCCTGATTTATGTAGATGTAGTTGCATTACTGCTGTAGTGTGAGCGGAGGATCCCACGGAAACTTCGAAGGATGGTTGATTGACTCCGCTGGTCACGGTAGTACGCCCGGGGGCTCGATGATGGGCCCAAATTGCTTCTCTGTCGTAGTGTCCCAGAAAGGAAGAGTTGTATTGGCGAGGGCTGCGATGACTCGTGTGGCTATTTTCATCCTTGATACCGGGTTTCACCTGAGACGGAGTGAATCCGGCTGTCGTGTTGAAGTGCGCGCGACTTTGTAGTTTGAATCATCAATTTCAACTGTCTTTTGCTTCCAATCCGTGAACGTTGCTGGTAGAAGATAATCGATGAATGGCAGTGCTTCGGGCTTTCGCCCACACACATTCCTGTTCATACACATAGCCTACCTGACCGCTTGTACACGACGCACATCGTATCCATTAACCTTTCTCGATCACCGTCACGATTGGGATTCAGGGAAGCGTGATTGATGCACTTGAGCTTTCGCACCGTGCGCGAGGATAGGGACGAAGGAATGTCGGGACTGACTGGCTCCGCGTTGTAATGTGGTGAGTTCGTGATAGAGCTCTTGTGCGGCTTTCTGCAGAGCCGCTACTTTTGTTCATCTAATGGATGTTTATTTCAATGAAATGCGAGTCAGAGTGCCAATGAACATACTTGGGCCGTCGACCTGCATGTGAGGTGATTCACAGCTCTCCTCGAGATGGGCCTTTTCAACTTTCGTACGTCGCATGGCCTGTTCGGGAAAAATCTGCAGCAGCCGACAAAGTAACTTGTCAGCTTTCGACGCAAGTGTACTTGTATCTTCACTGCAGGACGAGTGAAGTACATCATAAATATTCCACAGGGCGATTTGCTGGCCCCCACCTATCACAAGGTCGTATTTTTCTGAGATGGCCATGGACACGACGAGAGCCGTATGTTCGATGACAGACCCAATTTGCTCGCGCGTTGTAGTGTCCCAGAATGACACCGACGAACCAGCAGAGGCTGCGATGAATTGGCAGTCGCTTGTCAGGGCGATGCACCTGGCATTGTTGTTGCGGTGAATGCGCCATTGGGAGAGTGTCGTCCCGAGGTACACGTCGAGACGGTTAATGTTTCCATCGCGAGATAGGGCGAAAAGCTGCTTGCTATCGCTGGCCCAGACGAGAGATTGGTTTTCGGACGAGCTGACTTGGATTGGGAAGTCGATGAGGAGGCGGCCGTCCTCATTGTCATAGATCCGAAGGGAAGTACGGCACCAGGTGGCAGTAGCAATGAGGCGTCCGTCGGGTGAAAACTTGACAGCAGCTAAGGACCAGTCGTGTTGCAAGGGGCCGAGTAGTCGCTCGCCAGTGGAGAGCGACCAGACGCAGGCAGTCTTGTCATACGATCCGGTCGCAATTCTCGACGCATCCGGAGACACGTCAACAGCACGCACCCAGTCTTCGTGTCCTGCTAACCCGATCACTTTCTTGTGGCTCTCCGCATTCCACACCGTCACCCGGCCACTGTTAGTCCCACTCACGACCCACTTTCCATCTCGTGACACCGCGATGGTGCAAACAGTAGACCACGCATCTATTGGCACCCCCACCTCCTCGCCATTTTCCACTCGCCAACATCGAATCTTGCCATCCACACCACCACTCAAGACCTGCCTCCCATCAACGAGGAACGCGACTGAACGTATGCTTCCTTCACCGTTGATTTCGATGGTTTTTACTTTTTGGTGACGGTTAATGGAAAAAGGCCAAATTTTCCTCCGAGTCGACTCTTGTGTTCTCGTCAGTATCGTCATTTAAATGGTTCCTTGCACGTACTCACCATTCTCTGGTCCCGGCCGTACCTTGGAAAACATATTTGGCTAGATATCAGAGGCGATGCAAAGAAGGATAGCGTGACGGTCTACCCCAGGTACGTCACTCTCACTTGGCATGCACGTGTTTCCTGGTTAAATTAAATCACACGCCGCGACAATCACCTCGCGTGCGCCCTGAGCGCTTGTTTCACCCCACTGCGCGTTGACTATCCTCCCTATTATTGTAGCGCGAGTTGTCGATGCAGAATATCACACTAGAAACTATTTGAACGGGAAGCAGTAACGAAATGAGCCATGCACGAGAATGGTGACAGTGGGTGCACGCCAAGCACGCCGATCAAAAGTCAATCAAAAGATTAAGGGAGAACGGGTGTGAAAGGGGGGAAGGGGAGCCAAGGCCGACGCCTATTTCGGCTATTTCGGCTACCCTCGGTTGTATCGAGTGCCGTCGCCTACCGCGTATTTTGCCACGTGTATTTCCCTTTTCG
>JBBPNP010000053.1:0-101883 GCA_038090955.1 Xerocomellus intermedius
CCTCGCATTGCGTCCCCGCACTCTCCCTCGTGCACTGGTACACCCGCCATCCCTCCAACCCACCCCCGCCCGCCCTTGACAAGATCACCCACCTCGCCCTCATAGGCAATGGAAACGTCTCCCTCGACATCGCTCGTATGCTTCTCACACCACCCTCTGTTCTCGAGAAATACGACGTCCCCGAACAGGTTCTCGAGGTCCTCTCCCGCTCCACTCTCCAGCATGTCTCCATCATCGGTAGACGCGGTCCATTAGAAGCAGCGTTTACGAACAAGGAGCTGCGCGAGATGATGCACCTCCCAGATGCTTCCATGGTCCCTCTGGACCCCTCCCTGCTTACCTTGCCAGAGGGGACAGCCTTGTCTCGCCAACAGCGCCGCACCTTTGAGCTTCTTCGCAAAGGTTCTCAAAGTCGGTTTGGAAGCACCCAGAAGACTTGGTCTCTCGATTTCTATCGCATGCCTACTGCTCTTACGTCCCGTTCATCCGCCGACTCCGTCGAGCTCACCCTCGCACACACCGTTCTTGATCCTTCCACTGGCCGCGCAATCTCAACAGATCAGACTTCCACGCTTGCCACTTCCCTCGTTGTCACGTCGCTTGGTTTCCATGTGGACCCAACCACGACTTTCTTTGACTCCTCCTCCAACCACCTCCGGGCACGCGGGGGCCGGATTCTATCCGAGTCCGGCTTTCCCCTTAGAAACATGTATGCTTCCGGATGGAGTGCTAACGGCGCTAAAGGCGTGCTGGCCACGACAATGATGGATGCATACGCGGTCGCGGACACAATTCTATCAGACATCGTGTCTCGCAGTGCCGGGGATGTGACTGTGGAGGCGACACTGGCTGGAGAACACGGGACCGAGGAAGTACCTGATACTCTCACGCCGAGCCTTGCTCCTCACCCCGAGGAACCACCCGAGGAGATCAAGCAAGGAATAAAGGACGGGCTGGTTACCCAGTACCATGATTGGGATGTCATCGATGCTGAGGAGGTGCGTAGAGGTGCACTGATTGGCAAAGAACGAGAAAGGATGGGTTGGGAAAATGCGAGGGAGTTCCTCTCACTCTCACGATAACATCACGCTCGTTAAGACAGCGCAATTCTTCAAGCTGGGGCTATTAGATGTAAACGTACGCTTCATAGTAATATAACACTACTCATCTCTCCCCTCAGCTTTCGGCTTTTCCGCTACATCTCAAATATCCCGCGGCTTTGCAGCCCATTTCAATCCCTCCTCTGGAAAACTGGATGGGGTAACGGTCGCCGTGGTCGCCTCGATGTCGACGCGGGCAAATTCTGCAAATTACTAAACCCCGCTGACTTTGGAGGTGCGTTGCGTCGTGCGTTATTCTGTGGATCAAACAATGCCAGGGTCTCAGCCGGACCGTACTCGGCATAGGCGAGACGAACCTCTGCCTCTTGTTTCTGCTTTGAATAAAACGCAAACAAATCCGCAATTTGTTGCTCAATCGCTTGCTTTTCTTGGTGGAGTTTTCCGACATCCTGAGTCATCGCAGCCACCTCTCGGCCCAGTTCTGCCTTGAAGTGCTCGACATGCGCTACGCCATGTCAGCAACACGCTCTGTTCTATCCACTATTCAGTTTACCCTGGACGTTGATGGCTGTGGCCTCCTTCATGGCTTCCACGAATCGCAGTCTTTCGCCGCGAATCTCGTTCGTGAGCTCTGCGGGAAAATGTCGAGACAATGAGAACATCTCAAATTGAACACCGGATGCCTACCTGTTGAGAGGGCACGGAGCATCTGTTCTTGCTCGTGTCGCTGCCGATTGATGATCTCGAGCACGGAATCTGTCACTACAATCCCCAGTGACAGCTCTGAATCAGCACGGACGACTAGAAATCAGTGCATTGCAAAACCGCACCGAGCGCGGTCCGTTGTTCAGCGCCGTTCTTCATCTGCTCTCTGACCGCATTCATCAGTTCACCGACGGATGCCTGCAGCTGACCTTCACCCAAAGCTTTGGTCTGGAGGGATGATATAAGATGTCTGATCTCGCTGAGCATTCCTTGGCGAGAGGGTTGTCCATCAACGGTCTCACTCTCCGAGGAGATGCCAAGGTGAGAGCAGAGTTGTTCAACGTTTGCAGCTACTGATTGGATATGAATAGTGCCGCCATTCACGAAGGCCTCAAGCCACTATAAAGGTTGCAAAAGATTCAATAGAAAGGCCGGGGGTTGAGATTGATGCATACCGAATTCAGTTCATTGAGGTAACGAACGCTGTCAGTTTGTTGGTCGAGCTGGAGCTTCCGCTGTTCTTCGTCCAACCTGAGATGATCCAAGATTGCTTGGAGCTACGAGAGATGGGGTGAATGAAAGGTCAGCACAAAGTGCGTCAATGGAGATAGCAGACCTTCTCTGAATCAGCATCTGCAGTTTGCGATGAGGGTATGCTGTGGATCTCCTTTGCTGTGGAAACCGCGGCAATACTGGATCTGTACAGAGATGCAAGTTTATCAAGTTTCGAGTGTATATCTGATACATCGATAGAAGTGTAGTGCGACCCGTCCCAGAACCGACTCCCACTCTCAGTGGGCGACGAGGGGCGAGGTAAGCGTGGAATATCCATCGTAGTCCTAACAGGTTTCTCGGCCTCTCGTGCAGCCTGAAGTTGTAGTTGCGTCTGACCTTGTTCGATAGACGCTAGCTTCTCCATGAGAAGCGGGGCCAGGGTTGCGAGTCGAGTCTGCAAGTCCTCAAACATCTTCACCACTGAATCCATCTGTGGGTGTTCCGACTTGGCTAGGATTTGCTTCCTCAACCCTTCGAGGCTAGTCAAGACGTTCTGCAACCCCGCGTTGTCGATGTGGCCATGTGAATCGGATGTTCGTGTGGCCGCCGCAGTCACCGCTTGACCCAGCAGGACCTGTATGTCGTTTGGGAGAGTATGTATGTCTCGTTGGAGCGAAATGATCTGTTCGCCCAGTCCTGCTGTTTGGTCATAGTGCTTCGCAGCAGTATCCTTGATAAGCTCTGCCAGGGGCGCCAACTGGGGTTCCACACCAACGGCGAGTAGGGACGTCGGCGGGTTCTCGACGTGTTCTCGAATCGCAGGCTCTGAGAGCTTAGCCCGTAAGGTAGTAGCTACCGGCGTTACAAGCGATGTGGGTGCTTTCGTGGGCGAACTTGGCGGTGTCGGTGCAAACGACGACTGTCGCTCTGCACGATTCCTCTTGAATGCACTCCGTACAGAGGCAGTCTCGGAAAGCGGTACATTTGGGGGGCTGGGAAGCGGAATCACGATAGAAGCGTCTGTTGAAGGCGTCTCCACGACATTGCTCCGGCTCCCTTCCACGTTCTCTTCTTGGAGCTTCTCAATCTCTGAAAATGGACGTCCTTGCTGCGTTGGGTGGGTAGTTTGCGCACGCCGGAGAGCGGTGCCAACGCTTGATGAACTGACGGCACTCGATGCCGGGCTTGCCAGTTCCGAGCACTCAATTTGGGCAAGACGTTGCGTGACCACGGACAACGTTCCAAGGTTGGCGATAGAAGGGCTTTTGGAGCGAGAGTAAGGGTTGGAGAATTGAGATGGGGGACGAGGTGGAGAGACAGACAGCGGAGAAAGTGTGTGACGTGGTGACTTGGCAACTGGTGTGGGTGGCGGCGTTTGCTGGAGAGCAGACAGAGCCGAAGGGGTCTTCGGCGCGCTAGAAGATGTGTATTCAGAACGTGCCTCTTCAGGGGGTGAAAGGGATGGCAGGCATTGTGCGACCTCTTTGTGTGCAGGGGTAACATCTGTTCTGATTGTAAGGGTCTCGCTGCGCCTCGACGTATGCGCAGTTTCACTTCTGCCTTGCGAACTGAGGACAGCATCCCTGAATCGACATCGAGGTGAGATTTAGGAAAGAGGAGTAAGCATTGGATCTCACCAGATCGCACCAACCCATCGCGCACGGTCCTGGCTAGATGTCGCAGCAAATGTTTCTCTCGGTCGACCCTCGAAGGTCAACTCAAATGTCTTCAGATCACCTTCGGTGTCGGGTCGTGACACTTGTTTATTGAGAGAGCGTACGTCCATAAACCCGTCTAACTGAATGATGTGACTGGAAGGGGTATCGTGCATGACATACCAAGCAAGTAGCAAGTGGGAGTCGTATAGTGCAACTGCGCATGACATCCAGACAGGAAGATGAGACGGCGGGCGTGAGAGGTAAAGTAGAGAACCAGAGAGCAGAGGCCCGGCTCTGTTGGAGGACAGAGCTGTTTCTTTCCCCGAGGGACGCGAGATCATCTGGGGTTTTGGGAGGGATGCGGGCTCCGCCAGTGCAGCGATATTCAGTTCAGCCTGAGCATAATCATCGTCATCTGATTCCTTGTCCTTCTTTTTCTTGAAAACGGACATCAAGTTTCGCAAGGAGTTGCTCAAAGATCTTCTCTTGCTCTTGTGGGGCGCAGCGGTAAGAAAAGGACGGTGCATGTCGCGCGAGTCGGTCTCCGAGGATGCACGAGTGGAACCAGAAGGTCTCTTAACGTGAACGTGAACCATCTCCGCCGCGTCTGTCATGGATTCGAATCGGTGTATTAGCTGCTTCGTTGACTGACGACGCAGCGCCGGGGTATGATCAGGGCCCAGGACTTGGTCAATCGACAGGCGAGGCCCGTGGGCCACGAGGTCTCCACGTTCGCCCGCATACTCGAATGCCTGCTCGAGGGTAGAAGTGTTATATCCACCGATATGCGGTCCTGTATTGTGAGTGGCGTCCATTTTCCGAGGACCTCCAACACCTGACTTCGAAACTGGGAGACCACACAACTCATTTGCAGGAGTATAAGGAGGCTCGGTGCTTGTCCGTGACATCGGGGAAGACATCGGAAGGACGGTTGACATTGCGTCACTTACACTTGACATGAGCTCTGCGAACTCGCTGCAATACCAAGGGAAAAGGACGTCTTTTACAGCGTGAATGACAGAAACAAGCTGACCGGTAGGAGTTTCCAGTTGCAATCTTGACTGAAAGGGGGTGATACGCCACCACCACCAGTCTGATATCAAACACTGCGGGGGTAAGTAAACCGGAAATTTGCAACTAGAGCGTGATATGCACCAATGGCTCGTTGGAGCCGATTACATTCTCGAGTCTGCAGATAATTATGCGTGCCTTGCCATTGGCCGAAGTATCCATGCATTGAATGGCGATTATACATTGAGATGGGTAGTAAAGCAAGATAAAGTATATAACGTCTAGTGGCTGGCGGGTGAAGGCTGTGGCGCCATGTTTTCTGGTACTGGAGGGCTGTCTTGGGTGGGATGTCATAAAAGAGAAGAGACACATACATGGAGGAAGTTGTGGTCGCGTGCCCTCGCTGAAGACACGGGAAAGAAGGACACCTACGCCCTCGAAAACACCAAGTAGAATGCCACAAGCAATGGCTGATCCTAAGGCGGATTTTGGACCACCTGGTAATGCATGAGCGAATGAGGCGCGGAGAGGGAAAAGTCGGGTGGGCATGAGGGACTCACTGCGGGCAGCCAAGCAACCGCCAGTCATGAAACCAGAGATGATGGCATTCCAGGCATCCTCCTTTTGCCGCCAGCCTTTGACAGCACAGTCGAATGTCGAGAACATGCCACCCCAGACCCCAAAGTTACCCCCGGTCACGGGCGCTCGTGCTTTTATCGTGGATATGGCACCCACGAGACGCTCACCCTATCGAGGGATTAGAGAGTGTCGGAAGAAGGAATGAGGCACATACTCGTGGAGAATTTCGAGCGCCCTTTACGCCGTGCCATATGCCACCGCCGACGGCACCCATAGCAAAGGCGCCTCCAAAGTCATTGAGGATTACCCATGGGCTGCAACGGACGTCAGTGATGATTTGGAGCAGGCGTGGCTGATTACCAAGGGTCTCGTGTGTGGTCTGCGTGCGACATGGATGATGGTTTCAATGGCCGGTGACCGGGTCTATCAAAGATTTTCTGTT
Source organism: Xerocomellus intermedius (assembly GCA_038090955.1). Lineage (NCBI taxonomy): Eukaryota > Fungi > Basidiomycota > Agaricomycetes > Boletales > Boletaceae > Xerocomellus > Xerocomellus intermedius. Next base: position 5,952 of record JBBPNP010000053.1, read on the forward strand.
GAGGGTAGGCCTATGAGCACGTGACCGCGCCAATGAAATTGGGCCGACTCGACTTTGGACGCGTCGCGGACGACGTCGAGCACAGCATCCTAGACATTGCCGACGATGGGTGGCAGGGCGCCGAGAGTGTCATTATCGCAGGTGTTCGTCGAGCTGCCATCATCGTCGCGGACCCCACTCAAGCATCTCCCGCACGTGTCCTCAACAGGCCACAAAGAAAACGCGTTGTCCCGTTCATCTGCCTCTCAGATGAACTCCAGCACGCACCCCGCACCCGCCCAGAACAAGCGAAAGCTCGATGTCGACGCCCCCGTCGCCGACCAGCCAGCGACCAAGAAGCACAAACAGCCAAAGGACGCCATCCCACAGCCCGTCGTGAACGCGACCGACGAGTATCCCAACGGTTTCGTCTATTGCCATCAGTGCAACAAGAAACGCGACGCCACCGGTCCGTCTCACCCCCTCCCGCAGTCCATGCACTCACATCGCGCTCAGTCTGCCTCCGTTGCACCGCGAAAGACCGCAAGGGTCGCAGGTGCTGCGCCAAGTACTGCAAGCCTTGTCTCAAGAATCGCTACGGTCTTCTTCTCGAAGACATCCTCGCCGATGGCGAAGCAGACCTGGCTAGCCATGTCCGCGGAGAGGGCTATCACTTCAGGCAACCATTTCGTCCCATGCTGCCGGATGTCACTGATCGATGACTTGCCATCAGGTGCCCACGATGTGATGACGTCTGCAACTGCGTTGCGTGCAGAAAGGCCAAGGGCTTGCAACCAACAGGGTCCGTGGGCGTCCTCGTAAGCAAAATTCAAACTAATACGCTTTTCCAGGAATCTCGCCACTGCAGCGCGCCAATCCGGCCTCACCTCGGCCGCCGATGTGCTACGTGAAGACCCCAAGGCGGCCGTGAGTTACTGCATCATGGCTGACAATGCATCTGATCCGCGCTCTAGGGTCCGATGGCACACAAGCCGGGTGAGAAGAAGCCTAAACAGCAACAGGCAATGCATGGAGTTGCTTCCAAGCACAACGGTAACAATAAATCCCTCTCAGCGCCAGTCAAGAGTGGCGCCAGGCAGGCAGCCCAGTCTTCAAAGTCGGCGACAGAATTCAAAGCCAAGCCTGCACCGAAGGCCAAAGTCAAGGCTCCCCCGAAACCAAAGCCGCTCGCAAAGCCTGTCTGGACATCCGTGGGCACTGCTCTATCATTAACTGAGGCCGAAGAACGTATCAATATCCGCGAGTTTGCTTTGCGATTCTCCTCTGTCCTGGAGCTCTCCCGTACCCATCTGGACGAACTAGATGAAATAAGGTTGTCACGAGCTCGCAATCTCGAGGATGAGGACGACGGTCTCATCCCGTGGGTCAGTGAAGCGTGTGTCAAATCACTCCTTCTCGGTCTCTTGAATATGATAGATGCCAAAGGAGATCGCGAGAAGGTGGGCCCCATTGTGCACGCATGCACCATCACCGATCCTGACAAACTTGTAGCATTTGAAAGCCACCGTAAAATCAATACGAGAAAGTGGCTCACACCTCAACAAGATATGGGCTGCTCTTGCAACTCTCCGTGACTGGCAAGAGAACGCATCCAGGTCTTCTCTCTCCACTTCTACTAGCTTTCCTCTTTCTTTTCCGGACCCTTTGCCTCCTCCAGAGTCCATTTCCATCATCCGGACACGTAGCGGAGCCAATCAGTCCAACACGGGGAGTATCAACGTTCTCCGCACGGCTCAGCTTGTTCCTGTGATCTCCGCGCTCGTCAACGCTGTTGTCGACTCTGAAATAGTGAGACAGGAACTTGAAGCGGGAACCCAAGAGTCCAAGGAACGGGTCAAGGAGGCGCGAGAAGCGCACCGCATCGAGAATGAGCGATTCGAGCAGGAAAAAGAGCGCGAAAAGGGGAAACGAGTAACTGCCTATTCCTCCCACTAGAGAATCACGTCGTTGACACGAGTTTGTAGCTGGATAAGTCGAGGACAGATTACCACAAGCGCATCATGGCAGCTATCGACGATGCGCTGAAGGTTGCTTCGTACACGGGTATTCCTCGAATCTCGCCATTGGGAAGAGACATAGAAGGGCGCATATACTGGGCTCTCACGCCAGGGATGAACGAACGCGAAGACGCTCTTGACCTGCTTCAATCGTATTCGCAGGGACGCACCCACAAATCAAGAGCCCGTCGCAAGCCTCTGGTACCGTCTGAGGAAGACCGTAGTGCTCTCAGAAAGTGGTCCTGGTTTGTCGCCGTTTGGGGGAAAAGACCTCCGACCGTAGAACGTACCCTCGTTGAGGACTCCGATGATAGCGAGGAGGAGGAGGACGACGACGACGACGACGACGAACAGTGGTGGGGGTTCTGGGAGCCCGAGGAAATTATGAAGCTGGCGTCTTGGGTCCACTTCAAGGCTGGCCTTGAAGACACCTCGGAACAGATATATAACCAGAGTGTCAGTGCCCCTTCTGGGTCCCGCACGCAGTCCCTGGATTCGGATGTAGACATGGAGGATTCGACCGACGATGAGAGCTCTGACGACGAACTAGAGGACGATGATATGGAGGCCAGAATGTTCCCGACCAAAGGCGAGATCGTGACTGTAGTCAAGGAATTGGAACAATACGCATCACTTCTCGGAGGGAGGATCAACAGGGACGAAGAAACGGAAAACACTCGCCCAGTCAGGAGATAGAGACCACGAGAGCTTGCTCTGGTCATTGCCACACCATACCGCTGTGCGTTCTGGAGACCATCCAAGGTTAAGTATGTTATACTCTATTTGTTAATACTAGTAGTGATAGAGTACTCGGGGTTCGGTGCACACACTTTTAGTTTGATACTTATATCCATACTTTGCATCTTCTAGAGACGTCGTTCTTCAAGTTGTTATTGAACGTGGGACGTGAGCCTCACAAGGAGATCGTTGTCGTCGGTGGGACGTTCGATGCATTTCGAGAGTTGCTCTGCGAGACGGACAGCGAGCACATGCTTGCACTGGCGGCAGAACTCGATCATACGCATGATGTGCGGTGCGAAACATGCAGGCCTACCATCAGATGGGACTCGCTCATCAGAACCGCAAACGCGAAGGCAGGGCAGGTGCAGTAGCAAGACATCTGCGGTGACCAGTCCAGACGGGGGAAGACGCTGTACGCCGCGGTGGACCCAAGGACTTCGTAGTGGCATCTCCCCCACGGCGTCCGGTACTTGAGGACTGTAGGACGACGTGAGCGGCGAACGCGTGCGATGGCGAAGGAGGCACATACCCCTCTCGCGGTCGACGAGGTCAAGCGCAGCCAAGAGTATCGTGTCCGGAAGCAGCGCACGCAGCTTGTCGATTCCTTCCTCGACTTTTCGCAAGTATATAGATCAGCACCGGCATCCGGTAGAGGTCGCGGGCTTACGGCTGTCCTCGTCGATAGAGCCCACGACGGCCTGCACTACGTGTCCCAGACTCAGGGTGGGAGACATGGCGCATTGCGTGTTTCGGAAACCCTCCGAGTTCTTTTGGAAAGTCACGATCAAAGTTCAAACGTAGTCGAGATGGCACCTTGTGACTATCTCTTCGTCTTCGCTCAAGCACACGAGGAATATCGCGTCCCAGAACTCCGGTCAATAGCAGAGCTTCATGGCTTCCAGGTCGGATTCGACCGCTATGATACTACCGAGGACCTTTCCAACGCCGTCAAGCGACCATTCATGATTCTCAGGCTGGAGGAAGAGGAACATGCGAGGCGTCTCGCAAACAGATGTATATTGATCAAGTACGCCCAAAGACCCCCACCGCCCCGACGTGTCGCTCACCCCTCACCAGGTCGATCTACGAGTTCTACGCACAGGGGTCGACCTACGATGAGCTACACGAAGCAAACAAACGCGTTCGATCTCTCTGGGAACGCTATATCCCGGATACTTCCTTCAAATTCACCGTGATCGGATACAACCATGGGCTCTCTCAACGTTGGCAGCGCAACGTGATCGAAAGCTTTTCCTACATGGACTTTTTGGGCAAGATCGAGATGAAAAACCCAGAGATCATGCTCGGCGTGTTTGAAGAATGTGCGTGTCGTACGGTGGTGGGAAAAGGTGGTTGACGCCCTTGCGCACTGACTTTAGACGAGGATGATCGCCGACCTGACGGACACCGAAACGTAGGCGGTGAATTCAAGCAGGCTTATTTTGGCAGGTTGGTGCGTTTTTACTTGACCGTTCCCTCGTCTGTCTGGCACCATGTCATACCCACCTGGCAGGTCGCGGAGGGCACTGCGCGGTCCCTCATCAAGATGTTTGACGTGAAAAAACGAGCATACTTTGGGAATACGAGCATGGAAGCGGAGATATCGTTGCTGATGGCCAACCAGACGCAGGTGAGCCGTCTCGCGTCGTGACAATGGATCAGCCACTCGAACTGTGGGTAGGCCGCACCTGGAAAGCTCATGTATGACCCCTTCATCGGAACCGGAAGCATGGCTTACGTGCGTAGTTGATGCATGACTGCACGAACACGCGCATGACTCGACATCGTGACCAGACGACAGCATATTTTGGAGCACACGTGTACGGGTCTGACATTGACGGTCGACAAATGCGTGGAAAAGGTTGTGTGCTGGCCCTAGTCCACACAAATGCAATATCCTGACAGACGGTTGTTCCGAAGCTAAAACCCCGGGTATCATCCGTGCGGCTGCTCAATACGGGGTTGCCCAGCAGATCATAGACCTCTGCACGTTCGACGTCACGCACCACCCCTGGAGATGTGGCGGGCTCTTTGATGCTATCATCACCGATCCACCGTGTACGTCCCCTCCCCTTAACCTCGTGGAACGAGCCAGAGTCTGACGCACCGAACAGACGGCGTACGGGCTGGCGCCAAGCGCCTTGGACGCAAAAAGCTCCGTGATGACAGACCCCCTCCGCTGATGCCTCGACCGTAAGTCCTTCCGGATCTGCCCATCGACGTTTGTGTGGACATGTTCCAGGGACCCAAATGAACCGTACATCCCGCCTACGAAACCCTACGAGCTCTCCACCCTGATCGCCGATCTCATCCTGTTTGCTCGCTACCAGCTCAAACACCGCGGATTACTCGTGTTTTTCCTTCCCACGGTGACAGAGACATACGAGGAGGTGGACGTCCATGCCGCGCTCTGTGAGGGAATGGAGCTCGTGGCGAATTCCGTGCAAGGGTTCGGAGGTTGGGGTAGACGGGTGGGTATCGCCAACTGCCTTGGGTAGTCACACGGACTGATCTGATGCTCGTAGCTTATCACGATCCGCAAGACGACGACAGAGAGCTATCCACCACATACATTCGATTCTGCTGACATTAACGATATGGGAAGTTTGCGTGCTCCCGCCCACAAGGACTTCAGAGAAAAGTATTTTCAGGGGTTTAAGAAAGAGAGTGTGATGTGAAGGACAGCAACACCTACATGCTATGATCTCTCCCCTGGTCGTTGGTCCCTCCCCAGAAAAAAAAACATTTCCCAGGTAGACTAAGTTAATGTGAGCAGCATAATCCAGATAGCTATGTGCGTAAGTCCGGTATAAGTTAGTACGCCTGACGAGTCAACAAACTACGAGGAGTCACAAGAGAGAAAACAAAAAAAAGGTAGCGATCCCACCCATCATGTCCATAGATGTCCGCCCTTCCTCCCCATCTACCCCTTACATCTAGATTCTTGTCCAGTCCAACCATCACGAGGGGTCATTCGTCGACTCGAGCACTTTCGTTGTTCCCTCGAGTTTTCCAGCGGTATTGGGATTGGAAACCATGGGGATGGCATTTTCTGCTGCCATAGTCTCATCCAACTCTCGGCGGGCTTGCCGGGCGCGTACAAAGAATACGCCCACTCCGAAAAGCATAACGAGCGTCCCATGGAAAATAAGAGCATTGTTCATGTTGTATGGCGGGTTTGCGGTTGAGGAGGCACGGAGGGCACCTTCCGCTGAAATACGCTGCTGATTAACACAACAAACAAAAGGACGAGAGCAAGCACACCGAGGACGAAAATGATAGCGAATAAATTTCCACTGTAATGCGTGAGTGCAGTTGAAGTGTGCTGTGAATAGTATGCTCACCTGCACCATAACAGGGCCGCGCTCGCATCGGCATTCCTCGTCAGCTCGACTCCGAGCTCTAAACCAATAGGGAGCAATGTCATGGAGCATATCCCGATGACAACGAAAATGGCATATAGCGCGGCGGTGTTGTTTGGGCGGACTTGTGGCGGTCAGGGCAGTGTCGAGGCAGGAAAAGGGACAGCCTACCAGCCCAGATCAAGGAGAACCAACCAACTGCTACGAGTGGGACAAGGATCTTGAGAGTGATGCCGAGTCTATGGGTGAAGATTCGGTCGAACAATGGTGCAGTGGCGATTGAAGCGACGATGCCCGAAAGTAGCAAGGATGCGCCCATTATCCCAGCGGTCGTGTCCGAATACCCCATGGGCTCCTGGAAGGCGGGCGATTGTGGAGCCGCATGGGTAGACAGAGGAGCGAATGGTACTTACGAACCACTCGGCTGATAATACACTGAAAGCATTGGTAGCGCCACCGAATACTCCAAAAAGGACAGTGACAATGACAAAGTCGAGGCGCTCACGGAAGGCCATGTACGCATCTGGTGGAACCGACCAACCCAAGATGGCGCGGCAGAGAGACGTCAGGGATTGAGGGGGTTTAGAACCAGCATAGGCTAGAAAAATGAGGATTGAATTAGGGAGGTGGGGAAAGGGTCTGGACCATACTGGGGGGAGTAGGGGGAGCATCGGCGATGAAGAGAACGGCGGGTATAACAGCTGTGGAGACGATTGCTAAAACCAAAACCTAAGGATGGTGAGGAGATGAGTATCGTAGGCGGGTGGAAGGAAGGGTAGGGAGATGCGATGGGGATGACTGACAGATTGACGGGGGGTTCCGACGAGGGGAGAGAGCAGCTGGCCGATTGCGCCGCCTACTGGATTGGCTGTACAGAGGGTGAATGAGAAGGGTGAAAGGGGAAAGAGGAATGTACGGACCGATCGCGATGAGCATGGTTGCGGTAGTGCGGCCCTTGAGATCGAACCATTTTTCCGAATACATGGGACCGAGAACCTGGAAGACGGGTTGCGCGATCGCAGAGAATATCTTTGGGGTGGGAGAATGAGTGGAATCGACGGGGTGTGAGGGGGACGTGACATTACCTGACCAAACATGAGAAGGGCATAGGCGGACTGGGGAGAAAGAGAGGTAGAGGTGCCAGCATAACGAATCCATCCGGAGATGAGGGTCAGGAGAGTGCCGATTTGAGCCTAGAGAGGAGATGAAGGAGTGACGGATGGACGGATTGGGCACATACACAACGAGTGATGCCGAAGCGAGAGCACAAAACCGGGACAAGGAGCGAAACGGGGATGAATACACAAGAAATGATGTTACCAAGCCAATTGACTTGGTCCACGGTTATGCCAAACTCGGTGGCAGCTATAATAAAGGAGGGTGATGGGTTTGAAACACAAGATAAGATATTAGAAACTTGAATATACCTGCTGTGGCAATCGGACCGAACCAGGCCCATGGCATGCCAGTGACGAAGCCGAGGATGACCTGGGCTGCAGTGAGAAAATATCCAAGAAAAGGGAGAGGGGCGCACGAAGCCGAGCAGGCCAGAGAACCTCGTCTTGTACAACCTGTATTCTACATAGGGAGGAGGTGCAGCAAAGGACACGCTGGACTTGTCTAATAGCGACGAGCTGGACTGAGGCTCTGTTGCACTACGGCCGCTGGGGTCCTGACAGGCCACCATCGTCGTGAGTGAAACGTATATCACAGCACAGCCACATGTCTCTTAGCGATCGGCAAGTTTTGTGGCGGTGCTGTTCGGTCTGCCTTTCCGTTTTCGGAATAGACCCGGATCAGCCTGAACTGGTTCGCTCGGTTCGATCTTGGCTGGGTCGTAAATCTCGCCGAGTCCCACCCCGACTGTCTTTTTCCGCAGCTTGAATGCGCGCACATCCTCCGCCTCCGCCTCCGCTGCCCCTCGTTTCTCCCCTGCCTTTGTCTCCTCCTCCTCCGCTGCCCCTCCCTTCTCCTCCTCCCTTCCCTCCGTACTCTTCGCCACCACTGTCCATGCTCCCGGTGTACCCGCCTCCATCCTTTGCTGCGCCTCTTCTGCGTCAGGGTCTCTGTATCCGAGTGACGCGGGCGTGCTGTAGTTCGCATACGGATCAGACGATTTCCCCAACTTCGGTTTTGGTGCAGCTACAGCTTGCCGAGTCGCCCCTCCAGTGGAACTTGTCCCTGCCCGCCCAGACGCGACATCCAACGCATACGCCGCTTCCGCAGCCTGTCCTCAAACCTCAGTCGCGCGTCAACAACAATTCAGCAAACGCACCTTGCCGACGCTTGCCATGATCCCCTTCTCCTCCTCCCTCTCCCTTACTCGCTTTTCACCTTCCTTGTACAGCCCTCTCACAAACCGCTCCACGTTCCCTTTGTGTCGCAGTCCATTCTCGTGCTGTTGTCGCGATGGCTTGTCGTCCGCGATGTAGATGTTACAGTACTTGCAGTGGTACCGTTTGTGCGACACCCAGTATTCCGACATGACGGTAGCTAAGCGCTAAACAGTAAACAGTATACAATTAGCCGACTACGCTAATCAAGCCTAACACTCGATTATGTAATTCGAGATGTCAGTCAGCCTCGTCCACGTGTAATCATTTGTCCGATCTCGTCTGTGAGTCAATACGTTGATTGTATAGGGACAACTAATACCTACCTTGTTTCTTGACAATAGAATATACCTCCTCGATTAGTCTTTCGACACCCAACAGGACCGGCATTCACAATGAGCGAGAACATCCCTAACGACCCAGATGACGTTCAGATAACCCAAGATATCGAGGATATGGAAGAAATAAACGCCCTCACAGAGCTTGGAACGACACTGATTCAGGCGATCCTTGAAAAAGAGCCCATGGATAACATTGGAGACCTTATCGACGCAGGCGCACCACTCTGGTTCCAGGACAACGAAGGAACCTCCCCCTTGCATGCTGCCGCGTATGTCGGCAATGACCAGCTTATAAAACTCCTCCTGGAAGAAGGTGCGCTGTGGAACGCAGGCGAGTCCTTCGTATTGTCTCCTCTACAACGCTTACATCGCGTGCCCATCAGTGGACAACCTTGGAAATACGGCTGGCGACATCGCCCTGTCCACGAACAACGATGCATGTTATACCCTCATTCGTGATACTGGCATTCGTGCAGGTGCTTCATGAACAACTGTATCCCGTTTTCCCTCATTGAAACTCTGACAGAATTGCTTCGTACCCTCCTCTCTTCAAAGTCGTCACTGGTTGAAGCACCCTCCTTGGTGGTCCGTCAAGACGATACATCGGCAGTCGGATCCACCGATGCCTTCCTGGCTTCACGCTTACAATATACCAAAGATGCCAAGGGTCAAGAAATATGTCTTCTGAAACTCGAGGATGGTGGAGAAGTAGGCGTCATGATGGAATGGGAACGTGAGATCAGTAAGCAGTTTGACTGTCTGCCCGACGACGTGCGTGTTGCATACGACAGTGCCCAGTGCGCAAAACAGTCGACCAACTTTGCTCGAGTCACCCAAAGCTAGACACTGGACTAAAGGTCCTCAATATCGGATTTGGTCTGGGTATCGTTCGTGAATCCCGTTTCCGTTCATTGTGACCACGTCTGACGTTTTTCAAGATCGACACCATGTTTCAATCCCTCTCCAAACCTCCCTCTCTCCATGTCATCGTCGAGGCACACCCTGATGTGCTTGCTCATATGGAAGAAAAAGGATGGCACGAGAAAGCGGGCGCGAAGATTCTGGGAGGCAAGTGGCAAGATGTACTCTGCAGCAACGAGTTCCTCGGACTGGGCAAGTTTGATGTCGTCTACACCGACACATTCGCGGAACACTACGGCGGTGAGCTCAGCGTCCTTGGGACGACGTGTGACCCTCGACATATTTGCAGAGCTTCACAAGTTCTTCAAGCGTCTACCAGATCTCCTAGACGGGCCTGACGCTCGGTTTAGTTTTTTCAATGGATTAGGCGCGACGAGTACGTCCGAGTCTTTCTCTCTCCGGGATCTTAGATGGATGCTCACCAAAAGCGTCAAGATACGCTTTTTTACGACGTCTACACTCGTGTGTCCGATTGTCACCTGTCTGAAATTGGAGCCGAAGTCCAATGGTATGATATCGATGTTGAACTGGACGACCCAGACTCGGAAGACGATGGACGATGGGGAGGGACACGAAAGTACTTCACTCTGCCCATATACCGCCTGCCAATCGCCCAGCTTAAGAAAGAGTAACGAAGTTTGTGACTTGCCATTTGATTTCGCTGCGCAGCTGAAAGACAAAAATCCGCATGGGTATATGTGGCACTCAGATTCAGATTTCTGGCCGATAGCTAGCGTTAAAATACAATGAACCCACATTCCAAATTGTTTTACCTCGTATCGCGACATCCGAGATACCGATGCCTCGTGAATTTGCGGACGGTGAACTTGTTGCCAACTAGACTGTTGTCATGTCGCACAGGTTTGCGCCGGTTGGCGGGCTGTCCAATGTTTTGCTTGTGAATCAACGTTTCAACCCCCACCTCGCCTGGTGCATTCCTGTCCTTTATATCTGACAAGACCCGACAGATAGTGTTTGGAGCTGGTCCTCCCTCTCGCGTGTACTTTCACTCACGACTTCACTTTCTATTCACAATCGAACGAAGCCCGTCTCTCACCTTTACAACACTCTCCTGCCATGAGCGTCCTTGACCCGAAACGAGCCACCACCGATGTCGTAGTGGTGAGCTGATCCGCGTATCTCCTGCCTTTGCGCTGGAGAGCTGAATCTTGATCAGGAATTATCTCGCTCTCAGGTCCCCCCTACGTTGCCTTTCGAATTGAAGGATTACGTTCGTATCGATCTCTGTCTTTTTGGTTTGACCGAACCCATCATTTCCTTCCATAGGTCTCACCCAACACATGGGAGGTCCGTGTGTCGACTCTCACCCGATTAGCTTCCCAGTACTGTCGGCCCGCCTTTGAAAAAGCCTATCTGGTCGTCATCATGGTGTACGTCCCAATCCCCCTCATCCCAGCATAGATCCTGATATCTCGCGCGTGGAGGCTGACCTTTTTGGTTCCCATCACGACTTACTACGTCACCCTCCATTCGCTGGAGGGTACCACCGATGACGTAGACAGACAAGTATGGCTGGCGCGGTTCAGCTCTTTCGCGGTCACCATCGTGACGTGGATCGTCTTGTCCGCGCTTATGGTTGTCTGGAAGTACCTGGTGCGTGTTTTCCGCGCCATGGCCCCGCTTGTCTCATTGCTCTGCATTGCCCAGGGAAAAATACGTGTGATGATGCTGGCGGATCACTGGACCAGAGCAGACGCGCTGTCTGCCCCCTCGTACGGAGACGCTCCCGTTTGGAAGGCGACCGCCCCCGGGTTGTTCAGGGATGCCATCGTACGTGCCAAGAGTGTACCATAGTACCGTCCACCGCCGACCGACCGATCCTTTTTTTTTCCACAGGTGTTGATGGTCACTGTCCCCTCGACCAAGAAGAGTCATTTTGATCCCGACAGTCATTTGCCCCCAGTAAGGACGCTTTTACCTTGGCTCGTTCTGTGCACGATGAACTGATGTGAGCTCAATGCGCTAGTACATTGCCGCAGGCGACGATGCATTGCCTCCTTACGTGGACTCGAGAATGGCCCACTGGTCGAAAGATCTCAAAGGCGGAATCAGATACGGAGACCTCCCTATCTACACCGACAAGTTGGCTATAGTCTAAGACTGGAACAAGGGTGGGTGGCCAGGCAGTTGGATAGAGTCCAATTTGCGGGCCGTGAAGAACGTTGTACTTGTTGTGTACTGGTAACACTTGTCAATGCGTTGATCGCTCCCTGATTGGCATCCCTGAGTTTGTATACATACTATGCTTTTCAGCGTTTTTGTTGTGTTCTTGGAGACTCGTGAACGACACCACCGGGGTAGCAGCGTTCTCGAGATACTAGTTTGCCAGCGATTGCAGACCATAGATTGCACAAATATATCGACACACTGTGTAGTTCATTCAAATATTCATGCTTCATTCTCAAGTCACCACAAATTCACTCATGTGCGTCACCATCGCTGGAATCACTTTCCACAGGTAATGTCATCATGTCGTTCAGACTTTCAGCCAAAGAATGCACTGAGCTCTCAGAAATCAATTCGATAGGTGCCTACTCACCAATGAACAAACGGCCGGAGAATCCGTGCAACTTTTTCCAGCTCTTCAACGAACGTCCCCATCAGCACCTGATCATCGGGGAACCTGTCGGTGAGAAAGACACAACGCAGATCAACACGACTAATTGACCAGTTGACCGTCTCAGAACGTGCCTTCGTAAGACCGCTAGAGAGCGACATTTGAGAAGGTCAATGTCCCTGGGTTCCAATTACTGGTAAATCATCAGCGGCGGAAGATGGATAAAGCATACTTGTGATTCTTGTCCACTCCCTTTGGCGCTGTCTTCAGTTCATCTTCAGCACCAAAGATGCTTTGACGCTTTCCCTTTGGATGTGGACGTGGCTCGCCGAAATGTGCCACGAACTCTGGTTCCGAGATGATCTCGCGAAGACGGTCCGAGGAACGCTTTATATGATTCCTTGCACGAGGTCAAGGGATTATCACTAGATCTGTCGAACAAGTGCGAAAGCTCTACCTTATCATGTTGAGCTCGTTTTTGGCTGGACACCATGCCCCAGCAGCAAGCAAACTCTCGTCTCCTGGTTTGACTGCACGTAAAGCGTGAGCACGGAGGCCAGTCATTGACGAAGGGTCACAAACTCACTCATTCTGATTTCGCGCAGACTCAGGTAAGACAGAACATCGACAGAAACAACACTTACACATGATCTCAAAGGTGCATGTTAGACGAACTGCCGAAGCGGCATCTCACAGAAACTTACAGAAAGCAAATAACCCTTTCCTGCCGCTTCTCGAAAAACTCGCAGAGAATCCAGTCTTGTAGGGTGTCTTATCGTTGCTGAAACGAATCTAAGCCCTTCTCAGTTGAGACGACGTGCACAAATGCAGTTATACAGACATCGCGGTAAATTCGATGAATAACATCCTTTGCAGGCAACGGTGGGATCTGAGGGTCTACTTCGGTCAGCATTGCGGTGAAGGCCTCCACGAAATTCTTGAATTCCTTCTCGCACCGCCGATAGACCGGCTCTGGGTTGCAAACAAGCACTGTAAGCAACAGTCACAATAGCGGCAATAGTGGTGAGGTACGATACCATGAAGTTTGAACCTAGGATACGCGAATGCGGTTCATAGCGGAACAGAGAAGTCACGAAGAGTGTATATGCTCACCAGACGCGATCGTTACATGTTGGGTCTTGCATGTGCATCAGGAAATCCAGCGTGTGCTGAGATACCTGACCTTCGGGCGCTGTCGAGTGGGTCGTGAGTTGTGAAGAGGGTTCTCGATGGAACAACATATGCACCCCATCCAGCCGTTGGAGCCTCGACAATTTTACCCACCACCTCCTGACCATCCTTGAGCTCGACAGCACTGTCGTTGGCGGTATCCTCGACCACCTTGCGCTTCTTCCTCGCAGGCGTGCCCCTCTCTGACGCGCCCCGCTTGGACTTGGAATTAGTGCGCGCAGCCTGCTTGTGCTTGGAGTTTTGAGCGCGTTTTGAGGATGATGGGACGCGTTGGCGTTTCTTCGGGGTCTCGGTCTTTTCTGCGTCATCAGATTGTTCGTCGAGCGCGTTGCTGTGTATAGATTCCGCGCTTTCGTTGTCGCTGCCGGAGACGTAGTCCTCGCTCACATCCTCGACTGGCGACTCGGAGCGTGCCTTCGCAGGTTTCTTAGCTTTGGTGCCGCCGCGTCGTTTCGCCATGATGCAAGTATTGAGAAGGGCAGCCTACTCGGACCATTTCAATTTGTGATTTGACTCAGTATTGTCACAGGGGTCGGCTCCGCACGTCTGGATTTAAATTTTCACCAACGCCGACCCTCATATAGATTCATCCGATGGGCCATTATGGAACATACGGACACAGGGAAACTAAGTCTGATTTCTCGTCCTAAAACCACATAGCTTCCAGGCCAAGATGGTGGGGTGCGTAAGGAGCAGCGAAGGTGTCAAGTCAATTGAATATCAATGCGCTTGTAGAATGCAGCACTGAGCAGTCTGCTGGGTAAAACAGTGAATGTCGGCCAAGGAACATCATGCGGGGAATCCCTCGGAAGTATGTTGTGAATCAGCTCTGCGAGGAGGCACAGCGACACGAACTCTGCCAGTGGCTCGAATGGAGATCTGGAAACCTGACAATCGCGCGAGCCAGTGCGGTGGCTGCCAGTTCATCCGCCTCTCAGGTGGTGGTTGACTTTCGGTTCTGAGAATGGTGCCTCTTGGCCAGAGTTCAACTCAACTGATGCGTGGTTGCTTGGGAGACGGTGCTGGGCTACTTGTTGAATGCAGAGTACAGCTGTGAGTAATTACATTTACCTTCACCTTGGTAGAATGGGGCGTAAATCGTAAGGAAACTTGAAGCCGAGAACAATGGGGAATGCAACGGGTAATTGATTGCGAATACGTCAATCGTCCTCGTGAATAGTAATCTTCTGTTCCGTTGCTATGCGAAGTGCCTCGGCTGGCTGAGGGGCAGGCTCGTCGCTGTCAGGGGCGGGTTCCTCACGGACGCTAGTCTCGGGACCATCCTCATCCTCACCCCCGTCCTCGTCAGACTCCTCTCCGGGTTTCCTGAATACGAGTTCCTTCCCGTTAACCAGTCTGCGCTTCTTCAAGGCCACACCAGAAGTGCCAGACTGTCCGTCGCCGGGGCCAGCTTTATCCGAAGACTTGGTCTTTGCACGCTCCTTCTTCTTCTGCCTTTTCGCGCGATTCTTTGCGGTCTTTGCTTCCGCGAGGTCTTCAGCTCCTTTGCGCCGTCGCTCAAACTCCTCTGTTTCTGTTTCCTATCAGATAGCACTTGAGCTTAGTGAGGAAGGACACCACGGAGGCACATAGCACATACTTTTCTGGCCTCCTCCTCCATGAGCTTGAGCCTCTCATACTCTCGTCTCCTGCCCGCCTTGTAGACGTGGAACTCGCCGCTTCCTGCACCAGCACTTGAGCCCTGCACATTCTTCATCATCTCTCGTGCAGGACGTATTGTCTTTTCCTTTGGTGGAGGGGGAACAAAGGCTGGTTTACTAGGGTCCTTGAGGAGCCGCTCCAGTTGCGAGCGCTGACGCTCGAGTGGGGTGATCGCATGGCGTGGTGCTGGCGACCCAGAGTGTGAGTTCGGTGCGGGCGAGTTTGACATCGACATGGATCGAGTTCAAGTTGATAGCAGGCCTTGGCAAAACATTCACCAACAACATTACATTGCTACACAAGTCTCTAGATCTAGTAGTAGGATACACCGAAGGGAATACCGTTCCAAATACTCGTTGTAGAGACATAGATGATTCTATACGACTGTAGCCCAGCGGACATTAGGAAGACACAAGTGGGGGAGGCATAGGGAAACTCACGAAGTACCGCGTTCACACAACCATCATTCTCTGGATTGTTGGTTATTTGTGCGTACTTGCCGAACACAACCTTGCCTCCAGTCGTAACCATTCCCAATTCTGAGACGTTGACTTCAACCACTGTCCCCTTGGTCAAAACACCAAGCTGGGTATACATCGGTGATTGGGGGTTTTTCTTGACACCTAATATCTGCAACTGGAACGTTGCTTTTAGGTCGGCTATTGACATGATTGAATAACGACACCAGATAAACACTGCACGCGCTCACGATGGGTAACGTTGGCTTTTTTGTATCGCAGAGCCATCGGTCTGATGAACCGTTCCATCTTGACGGGCTTTCGTGTAAACCCTTCGCCAACAAAAGTGGCTTTTGTCACCATTCGTTTCCACGCTTTGCTCTTGCTCTTGCCGGTTTTGACGACCTTGAACGTTTCATCTTCAGCGATACCCCGAACCTTGGGTAGTGGCACAGAGTATTTTGCGGCCTTGTCTTTGCGTTTCTGTTTGATGGCCGATGAGAGTGCCTTGGCATCTTTTTGGCCCTCGCGGTCGAGAAGGTATGCAGGAAGGGCACCATCTGGGACGGCGGAAGATTCTGCCTGCTTGACGTTGCGTTCGTCGTGTGCTTTGAGTGTCTTCTTGAGCTGGACTTTTTCCGCGTGACGCTTCGCATGAAGGATTTTCGCCTTTATACCGAATGTCTTTTGGGCAACTGCGGACGACTTGTGAGCGGCACGGGCCTCCCTCTTACGCCTGGAGAGGTCAGTTTAGATAGATCGGCCGGGAAGCTTGCTGGAGATGCTTACTTGCGTTCGTAATAGTCTAGTCGTCTGCCGTGCCGTTTGATATGTTCCTCGATGTACTCGTTCTACAACATGTAGATCAGACTGTGCAAAATCCTTGCGATCGCATCCCAAATACCTGAGGCTGTCTGTGGTGTCAGCGAAGAACAGAGCAGCGGCGGAGAGGGGACTTGCCATCGTGAACAAAGTGTACACACAGGAGGGCTGCGGCAAGTGCCGACCTTGTACCACGACCACAACCACGACCACGACCGCGATGTGGCAAGACTCGAACAACCAATATGGCGCGTCTTCCTCTCACAATCCTTACTACCCAGTCCCCGCCCAGAAAAATGCACCCCTCCAGTTCTACGCCGCACGCTCTGACCAGGGCCAGTTCTATCCTGGCTCGCGTTCAAGTCTAGAAGGCAACATGGGCACCGCAGCCTCAGTTCCATCTGGAAACGTCGCTCAGACGTACGGCGGGTCCATTCAGCAGCCCGGCGGTTGGTGGACTGCCTTTGGCACCGGTGGATTCGAAGGCGAGCCTCCGTTACTGCAAGGTGAGGCGACCCATCCACTCGTGCGTGTCCATTGCAGACCAAGCCCGCAGAACTGGGCATCAACTTTTCGCATATACGAGCCAAATCCATGACCGTCCTCAATCCACTCCAGCGAGTGGACGAACATATTATGGACGACGCCGACCTCGCAGGTCCTCTCCTTTTCTTCTTCTTGTTTGGCATGCTTTTGCTTCTGGTCAGTAGGCGCTCTTTCGACGGCGCGACCAGCCCACTTACAAAACTCAATAGTCCGGAAAACCACAGTTTGGCTACATTTATGGTTTCGGCTTGCTAGGGTCGATGTCGATATACACCCTCCTCAATCTCATGTCTGACAAAAGCATCGACGTTTACCGCGTCGTGTCTGTTTTAGGCTACTGCTTACTCCCAATGGTCGGTGTTGGTGCAGTAAGTGTGGTTGTGACGCTCGAGTATGTGCTCCCCGTCTTGTTCACGTACTTCTGCTCACTGGAGGTATGCACCTAGTGGACTCGTTGGCTACCTGCTCTCTTTGCTCTCAATCATATGGTGCACATTCTCTGCATCGGGCATTTTCGTGGCAGTGTTGCGCATGTCGGAGCAGCATCTGCTAGTTGCATATCCTGTCGGTCTGCTCTACGGATGTTTCGCGTTACTGAGTGTCTTCAATGTAGGCGCAGGTGGACCTTCTGGTAGATAGGTTGCTCGCTTATTTATCCAATGACACTTTCCGCTCCCCGCCAATCTGGCTTGCCTGAACCAACGCTTGAGCTCTAAATTAGCAACTCCATACTACTCTAATTGACGTTGGGCATAAGATAGAGTAAAGTGATTAAATTTAAGTGTGTCTAGTAGTTTCTTTCCGTCCTGTCCGGCCTTAGCTGCCGGCTGTACAAGGTGAGGAGTGCTTCCATGATCTCCTCCAGTGGCATCGTTGCGTATTCATGAACATACTGGGGTAGTGAATCCTCCAGGTTGAACCCCGATCTCTTGAAGAAGGGATGCATCACATCTGGTGTGGCCTGTCCCAACTGACGCATAGTCAACCGCTGTATCTTCCTTTCTCTAGGTTCGTACACCAACGTCATTTTTCCAGGGCCGCTCAACGAGCCAGGAGCCGTGGAGGTAGTGTTACCATCCTCTTCGTGCGGTTGCGTCAACCGTCTGGCCGACGAAGTGGGGTCCATCACCGAACTGCCATCATCCGCAGGAGCAGATGATATACTGGCTCCGACCTGGTTCTTCGTCAACAACGGCGGAATAGTGCTGTCTTCTACGTGTGGTGCCGTGGATCCAGATAATAATACCTCAGTACCAGATCCCACGCCCCTTTTTCTAGAAGATGGTCCAGGAGGATTGCTCAGCTGTGCGCTCGTTGATCCCTGCACCTGTTCCAATTCCCTCGACAAATTCTTCCGCAGCCCCGTGAGCCATGCGTAGAGCGCCATGTTGAGCGTGATGTAGATGTCCTCCGGGCTTTTGTCTCCTCCTTGAAAGGTACTGTAGAAATCGTACACCAGGCGGACGGTGAGGTCTTGGACGGACTGTTCGGTGATCATCAGCATCTTCATCGAAGGTAGACCAACGATGTTTGACTCGAGGGGGTTCTTGAACAGTGATGATACCCAGGATGGATCCTGCGAGACGGTGGCGGTCAACGGCAGAAGTGACTGAAGCTGACTGAATTTGGAGATATCCAGAGAGGTGAATGACAGGTGGACTTCTCTGCGAGAGGGCAGACTGTCCTGTACGGTCCGGTTTAGACTCGCGTGCACGTCGCGACCAATGAACTGCGCAAGCTCCGTATCCGCCATCGAGCGAGGGAACAGGATGAGTCTGAGCATATCGAGCCTAAAGCTCATTTGTTGGCGAACCAGGTGAGATAAGTCTGTCTCTGCTTCTTTAAACTTGGTCTTCGCGGACTGCAAGAAAGCGGAGGCCACTTCCGTAAGTGGCTTGTCCGGCCTGGGGCCTTGAGTAGCGCGGAAGGCCTCTGATTCCCGACTAGCTCCAGCCCGTTGAATGGCGATGTTTGCTTTGAATTTGTTGACATAGAGCATGAGCTTAGGGATGGTGGATATTGTGGCCAAGGCGGTAATTTCTTTGCCATGAACAGTGAATGCAAGGAGAAGTGGCCGGTCTTTGTCTCCAGTTGTTGAAGAGATAAGCGACCAGTCGTCATGAATATCCACCTGGATCGGATCCGCACTGCAATGGAAATCAGTTGTATCGTCCGCTGCTTGGCATGAGAACTGACCGGTAAACCAGCAAACGCTGATGCTCTGACTCCAGCTCAGCACTCAAAGGACCACTGGTCATGGTGAGTTCTAACAACCTTGCGGAGGTGGATTCCGACAGAAGAGCTTCCCCATTCCTACTGATGGTGTGGAACATGAGGTCCGCTACGGCGACATGGCCAGATATATTCCCTTTCGCGAATATGGCGACATCTGCAAACGATAGAGACAGTTCTCGGGATCTCTCCGAAAATCTTGTGCGGATGAGGGTGTCGTCCATGTTGAGCGTGACGTTGCTAATGGATTGTCCAAGGTCAACATTGACTTCAATTGAACGTATACGGATGATGATTGCGGTGGTGACTTCTTGCTTGACCACAGGACTAACGGCGCGTGGGCCTGGTGAGATAATCTCAGACGCCTCTGGGGATGTGTGCTCTGATGCAATGAGCGGAATACGGTCCAACCATACTGCCTTGAAGCACAGCATGTCCTGCAGGCGTGAAAAACGCACGCCGCCTGACATGTCAGTGCTCACGACCAAGGATACCATGTTGTCGATGTTCCTGACAGAATCCTCGGTGTTGCCAAACGCCAGCGAAAATGCAAGGTTACGGGCAGCCAGGTTAACACAGTCTTCACTCAAGAACCCATGTTTCAGGCCCACAGTGATACCATCGACAGAGCCGGTGAAGGTCACCCTGTTTGCACCAGGGGAGATGTTCACCACAAACCCTCCACTTTCCCACCGCAAGGCTGCCAGGACGTTGACATCAGGTTGACACGTAAACTCGAGGGTCGATTGATCGATACGGAGTGAAAAGTTGATCTGGAGTCTGGAGGTCTTCTGAAGATCTGGTACTACCGCAAGAGGTGAGGAGGGCATTACCGGCCCACTGCCCTCAGATATTATCAAAGGATTGGAAAGCTCGTCGTGGAGGGTGGTCGTCCGCATGCGGGTCTGCACGAAATCGGTGATGTCTGAGACAAATGGTAGCAGAGTGGGCCGGAGAGTGTTCTGGCTAGAATGTATCTTGGCCTTGAAGATCAAAATGGATGGTTGCAGCGGTCGAGGGGTGGCGCTGACGTTTGAGGATGCTCGATACTCTATCCATGCGGACACGACTGGTAGTCTGATCAGTTCCGTGCCTGTCATCGGTAGAGAATCATCAACATCGTCCGAAAATGCAGAAGACATCGCCCTCCCATGTCTCCCTTCGCTATGCACACGGATTTCTCCACTTTCAAAGACGATGGCCCCGAAGACATTCGTACTGGGTTGTTCATCGGAAATTGCGACGGGCAACGGTTCTGGAGGTTGAGGCGCTGTCCTTTGAGGAATGTTACTGGCGAGACGCTCCATTCTCTCTCTCCCCCGACGATACACGTCAATCAGAGAGAAAACACAATCTGAGATAGAAGAATCGAGGTCCAGAATAAAACCCGTGATATTGGCAGTGATCCAGATCTGGTGTTTGGCGAGTGATGTGTCTGAACGAAGTTGGGCCTTCATTTGGGGGTAAACCAAGCGATTGCGAGTTTGGTGGCTATCCGAATTGAAATCCGTGGCTATATGCTGTCTAAATCTGCGAACGGTTCAGCTTGCAATCGCATATGAGCAAGGACAGCCTACCGGTTAACGAACTGGAAAGATAGTTCTCTTGTGTTCATCTGGCCAGCTTCTCCCTTTTGAGAACTGAACCTAATCCGTCGCACCGAGAACAAGAACGCGCGAATGGAGGTCAGATCTTGACTAGGCCAATGTGATAATCCAACGCTCTGATTCAATGCTAAGGGGAAGGCCACCCCTATTCGTTCTATCTCCACCAATACGGTGTGCTTGCTTAGCCACGATGGCTTGTCCGCATCGAAACTTGGGGCTTGCGTTTCGAAGGTCCTTAGAATGCTTCTAGTTTTCTCTTTAAACGCTTCCAATTCCGTAGCTCTTTGTTGCCTCCGGGCGAGCAGCTCAGCCTAGAGAACATTAGATATGACATCCATGTCATAGAAGGATCCATACCTGATGATAATCAATGAAGTCACCGAGCTCGCTGATTGAGCTTGGTTGCATGACGGCATGAATTTTCGGAACAGAAACTTTCAGGATCCCGTCATTCGCCGATGTGGTGATGTCAATGATCACGAAAGCCGACTTTTCGTTGACGTCGAACCCCGACTCATGGGAGGCCACGCCTGTGCGCGGCGCCAGCGATAGAGCGAGATTGCGGAGCTGGACTTTCCATTCCAATTCATCATCCTCTTTCGCAATGTCTCCCCAGACGTCTTGGCACTCCAGATGGAACACGGACGAAGGGCCCTCCAAGCCCAGTCTGAAACCCTTGACGTTGGCGTGCGCGATGAACTTGCCGGGCGTTCCGGTTGCTTGTTTGGGGTCGGAGACGGCGGAATGTTTCTGACGAGTCTCTTGGATTAAATCCAACAAATCTGTAAAGTCCTGGCCGAACTTCTGCTGCACCGCGAGGAGGGTGTCCATGTGTGTGGGCTTGATCATGATGTTCACAAAGTCTAGGGCACCAAGTAGCTCGATACCACCCTTTTTTTGATGTCCTGTCAAAGCGAGGGCAGGCAGGATAAACTTGACTCGGGGTGATCCTGTGGAATTCTCCACGTTGCGGGACTTGTAGGTTATGGTAAATCCTTGGGATCCTAGTTGTAGACCGAAGTCGTACGTCCGTTTTGACGGTGAAGTGGGCGAGGAGGAAACGAATCCGGTCGTATCTTCTACGGTCCAAGACAACCACGTTCCCCTCATCACTTGGAGCGTGACACCTAGTCTGGCAATGCGTCCGTTGACATGTAAAATAGTAGAAAGCCGTTCCGTGCTGCGCGCCAATGATGCCGTCGACATACTATTCCGTTTCAATTCTGAGACAAGTGTCTCCGCTGTGGCCTCGACACCGGGAAGGAAGTCGGCTCGCCACTCTTCCACGAAGCGGTACAGTCGGATGGCGCTGCGGGGAACGCTGACCAGAATCTCTTCGAGTCCGAAAATAATCCGGAGTGTTTTTGACGCCAGATCATGGCGCTGGGCTGCATCAATTCTCCCGTTTGCTAAAGCCAGTGATGCCAGGATGTCCTGCTCAGAGATACCTGTATCGGCTCCTTTGGATCGGGCTCGGACGTGGATATCGCTGAACGCGAATACACCGCTTGCAGATTCCGTCCCAATGTCCGGGCGGACGAGAGAGGAGGAGAAAAAATCTAGCGAAGAACCTGTAACCTCGAAAGTGAGATTCTCTGCGCCAGCACGAATGTTCATGCTTCCAACATGGGCTACCAAGATGGTTTGGGATGGTGCGCGGGTGGCCTGAGTAAGGTTACCATCAGAGGTGCCATCGTTCTGCCAATACGTCTTGACACGAATTGCACCCTGTGCAAAGTCGACGAGGTGAGGGGAGGCAATCAGCGAAACATCAGCAACGCCAAATATAGCGATCTGTTGAGTCGTCTGTGTAGGAAGTGAGGTGTGAGATGACGAGTGGAATTGAACGAGCGGGTTGGACTGGTACTGGAATCGTAGCATGGAACTCGTGATGTAACTGTGAGACTTCGAGGAGATCGACAATATAGTCAGATGCATGGTTCCTACTCCACAGGTCACGGATGATGGAGCGGAAGATGACTTCGCAGGGCTTGGATTTTCGGGCGGGAATAACAGGTCCCAGGGATTGGTATCCACCTCGTCGAGAATATCCAAGTCTACCATAAGATTGGCTAAACAAGATTTTATGAGTTGCCGCACTTCTTGGTCCCCGCTCCACTGCTCGGAGTCTGAGGTCAGATCACACTGTCGCAAACATTGGCGAAGGTGAAACAAAAATTTGAGTGAGCCGTTTGTCCGAACAGCGTGCGGGAGCCCTCGCTGGACCAAAAACGAAGGTTGAATGATGGAAAGGGGGTCCACAAGAGCATCGTCTCTCGTGAGCCAGAGTATATGCCGCACGAGGGCGAGTAATGATGTGGTGGATCTGGATCTCCACTCTTGATAAATATTCGACAGCGTCCCTGCACGATTCTTTGCCGCGAGTAGTAGAGAAGCTACATATTCCGGGTCTGATGGCCCCATCTGGACTGTGAAATTACCGGCAGAAATTTCGACATGGCTTCGCGCATGGCTCGCCTGAAGGGTGTACACCGACAAGCAGAACTCTGGCTGTAGAGATTCAAGAATAACGCCCGTGGATGGTGGCAGCGTATGTAGCCCAATGAAGAGCTCATCAAAAGTCGCTTGGACAGACACCGTAGCAGGTCGTGCCTGTGGAATGCTTTGGATATGTAAATTCGTGAGTGAGCCGTGCAAGACGACATCGACAGCCCGGCTGTCTTCAGGGCCACCTGCGACCGATGATGGCCCAGGGTTGCCCTTGTTCAAGAGAATTTGCTCTAATACCCGCATACGTGCAGAATGAACAGAAATATCGAGGGCTGTGGATGACGAGGACAAGCCTTGCTCCGAGGACACGAAATTAAACAATTGCCGTGCCAGAACGACATCCAAAATCAGCTCTGCGCTGAGGACCTGCGACAAGGTTGAGTTGGGTATCAATCAAAGACATAGATCACGTTACATGTCGTTCGCTCTCATCCTTGAGGCGGGACAAAAGAACAAGCAGGAGTGGAGTGACAAGAACCTCGAGACCATGGATGCACTCGATGCGAACCATGGATCTTGAATCAGTACCAGCGGATAATTCCGCCTTGCGTGAAGGGATCAATGACGACGGTTTTGAGACGTTTCTAGGCTTCTGGAAGCTGGAGGCCGATGGGTCCTAACACACCATATTATCAAGTGCACTAGTCTTCTGGGTGACCGTACGTACTCTTAGCATGACGAAAGGCGAGCCTTCTCGGTTCGATATGTCGTCCAGCGAGCACTCTCTATAACGCTTAGTGAAGCGTTCGTAGTGATGGAGGAGATTATTCTCTTCTGTGGGGATGGTCAGGTGACTCTAACATACCGCCTTACTACCCACCAGGACTTGCGGACCATTCGCTGTCCGACGATCCGCTGTCTGTTAAATCGGCATCGTCCGACTCGTCGTCCGACATCGATGATTCAGAATCGTCTACATTACATGCTGGAATTGGTTGAAAGATTCGACTTCGTGCCAAACGTGCGTCCCTATCCGCTTCAGATATATTTTCCCCGTCTGATTCAGACAGATGGGAGAGCTGAGACCAACGAGGGGGAGGGCTGGGATATTGTTGCTGTCGCTGAACACTGGAATGCTGTACGCGGCTGAACCGTGGGAGGATGAGTGGTGGAAGATAAAGATCGTTCCGGTGTATGCGGTGGGGCGGGCGACGTCCACTGCGACCTGAAACGTGTGGTTTCCCCCTAAAGTTAACTCGGGCCTCTGTGAGCTGACTGAGCAAGTACTGAGCTCTCTGAGTCAAGAGGTCTTGCTGATGCAAGAATGTGGCCTGAGGATTGTGACTTGTCTTGGGGCAAGTGAACGAGTCGAGTGCGATGTCGAAGTCCATAGCAGCAGCTTCAGACCAGGACTTTCGGGAAGTGTCCAAAGTGACCAAGGCTTTCACAGAGACAAGAGGTAGCCTCAAACTGAGAAACTTGCCGCAAAGTTGACCCTGCAAGTCGTTCGTATGCAATGTAAGTCCTCTTGGTATGTCCAAGTCGACGGCAGCCGCTCCAGCAATGCAAGTGGCATTCAAAGCCCTCAAGGAAAGCTTCACGTATGTCACTAGGAGGATCGTCAAAAGAGTCATCTCGACAAATAACCTTACTCACAATCTGGATCAAGAGGGACACTGAATTCATCTGCAGGAGCGTTCGTGACGTCCGCGAAGTGTGTTCGGAACACGTCAACGACCGCGAGTAGAGCACGGCCTTCCAATGGCGTTGTAAGGGTTTTTACATGGCCCACAGCAATTTCCCATACGCATACGTACGTGCGTGTACGTGGTGGTGGTCCGAAAAGTCTATTGGCGGTGATCTCGATACCTAGAACAAATTGGCTTGCATCTCCAGATATTCTAATAACCACCTACCATCGACGACAAGGGTCTGCTTGAAGTGTCGCCTTCGATTACGGAAGAATTCATCTTCCGGGCATGTCTCCACGATACATCCTTTGAGCTCACCAACATTGAGCGACATCTCTATAGCAATATGAGATGTCCACCAGTGACTACCCCAGTTGTCGCTTACCCATAAAATAATCGTGCAAACGAAGATCGAGCTGCAATTCAGGGAACGCAAGGTACAACGAAGCGCCAATGTCCTTTGCGGTGGCCATGCTCGCATGTTTTTCAAAGCCAGGTAAACCCGCAGGAAGTAGCAGAGATCCATGTTGAACCATTAAGGTTAATTCGACTTGAAGCATGTTTGTCTGTACCTCACTTGAGCGAACAGTTCAATCCTTGCGGTACATACTCACCTTTTCTGGCCGCCACTTCTTCTCGATAGGATCACCCACTTCACCTCTGCTTCGTTTTTCCAGATACTCTGTCAGGGTAGAGAAATGGGTGAAGGAACCCAAGTAATTGTCACGTAGGACCATGAAGTATCTGATCGCCCAGCCCAGTGTTTTCATGGCGACATCACAAGCCTATTCTCAAATTTGTACATGAAAGAATGCTCAAGACAGGCGACGTACCGAGATCGCGACTTTCAGCTGCTCAACGTTGTCTGGGTGAACTTCCGCCCAGTAATGGTAAAAACCATTTATGTTGGATTTGCCTACTTGTAGAACGTGATGTTCCTTGCCCTGGTTATAAAGAAACTGAGTATTCCACTTGGGCAAGCACATGCCGACGGAGAGATCTGGGACATCAATTGCGAAGGAGATGGTTGTCGCCTCCGGGAGATACACGTTGGACGGGATCGTCGCTATTGCCCAAAGCCGAGGGGCTCGTAGGTTAACCATAGCTAACAGTAGGTCATTGAGACAATGAGACCTCCAGGAAGCAGATGTGCGCACTGTTCTCATCCTTGATCAAGGGCTTGTCGATGATATTCTGATCGTTGGCATACATGTTTAAATCAAAATGATGCAGGTGGAACTCCAACGAGTAGACAGTTGGCACAAAATGGTGCCATTCCGTGGGTTCGCCGCTGACCCAATCGCGAGAAAGGTCGGTAATCATGTTGATATGATCTCTCAGAAGAAAAATGACTAGTTGCCGCAAGGAGACAGAAACCGACCATTGACGCGCCACATTCCACTTGAGGGGGGCAGGGAGCGCTGCAGAAACCTATACATAGTCAAGCCGAAACATATCAGATGTGTTGCCAGGCCTACTCACTCGACAAGATTCTGCAGCAATAACTTTGATGTCATTCAAACTCGATGTGACCTCGATGGTGTCAAGATGCACTTCCAGTCGAGACTCGTATCCATCCGGCCCTATGACCATTGGAATAAGAAAGCTGATTGAAGAGTAATCTCCAGCAGCGACATGGAGGGAAGCATGTTCTCGTATCCGAGATTTCGGGATATCCGCAATACCGTCCCACTGCCAATTCTTTGATGTCTCACGGAATGGGATATTCAAAGTGGTTTTTTCGCGCAATTCGACGAAGATCTTCATTGCAGTCCATATCCGTTTGTCCCCGGGCTTGAGGCGCTGGGATACCTCCATGTCATGGAAGGTGGGAGGGAAAAAAGTTCGCTGAAGGTGAGCCCTTCAACCAATTGTTAGGAAGCCACGTAATATATGAATGATAAGAATCTCACCGCTGTCGGTCTGCCCACGGACCGTACCGTAACGCACCATTGCGAATGACCAGGTCGATTCCCCATTCAGGAGGCAAATCACCATTCCCAATGTCATACGACTCCAAACCCATCCCCTTCGGTCCATCAAGCTCGGCAGGGACTTCACCGACGACGTCCGCGTAATAAGAGAGTTCCAGCATTGGTGCTTCTACAATTCGACGTTCAATTGCGTACTCGAGTTTCGTGAAGTCACCGCCGACAAAGTTGCTTTCATCCAAACTCTTCTTGCCCGATGTGAACGTTCTTCCCTTGAACCCGCTGTCCGCCAAATGGTTGGGAGAAAACAACGTAGAGTAAAGCCTAATTCCCTTCCATACTTTCAGGAATACCTCGAAAGATAAATAATTTAGCGGAATGCGATCGGCATAGCTGCAGTGTGTCAGATGACATCCGCAGCAAACCCAGATATTGGCCACTGACATAGATGTTTCTGCTCGTGCTCGAATGGTATGGCCCACGCCAGTCATAGATCCCTGGTAGTGTTCGTTTTCTACAAGATGGATAAGGGCATTCTGGAATTTGAAGTTCAAGAGCTGTTTGTAAAGGTCACACTTAGATCTTGCCTAGGTCGGATATCAGCAAAGTGTACGATGCAAACTTGATAGGCATTAGGCAGCATACCCGTACGATCCCAAATGTACCGTCTGCCCTATGGCACTCAGCAACCATGAGGCTCGGCGTTGATGCATTACCGCAGACAATGGCCAGTTTGAAGACCTCGATGGATATTGGGAGCAAGTCCTTGGGATCCAGGTATGGCATTTGCCGTTTAATCCAATTTATGGCGGCATGAATGATGGGTGGTGGCTTGATGCTGGCTAACGCGGACGGAGGATAGAGGCCTGACGGGATTTTTAGGAGATGGTAAGCGCAGGCAGAGTGCTGGACTTGCCCTCCAAGCCTGAAGTACGGGAAAAGTAGCGTCGAGGTCCAGATTCCCCAGGAACTGGCGGTGCTTTGGCTCGCATCTGAGAAAGGATATGGTCGTATGCTGCAGTTTTGTTGTACAAAAACCACTCGAATCCATGGGCAGAAACCTTGATGCGGCATGAAGGAAATGCATCCGTCTGATAAACTGCCAGGGTCCATCAGCTAATTTCGACAAAAGACAAGGAAGAGAATGGGCACACATTCTTCTCCGCCGACATGAGCGCGATTCAAGTCATCTTCGGTGGCAGGCATGCGCAGCCAATACCTCCAGGAAATCTGCGCTTTGACGACCTTGATGGTCTGGTTACTAGAGTGGTATAGAACGTCTTTGAGGAGGATTCTGCCAGCGAGAATCGAAAAGTGAATGGACCCTAGTACATTCCGTGGTTCGTACGCGTGAGCTTATTCGAGTGCCGAGGACTCACCAATCTGGATCCATATGCTGGATCCACCCTTATTCCAGTACCTGATTCTCAAGAATAGCCCGATGACGGCTGCGAGGAGACGGTTGAAGTAGAAGATGTAGAGGACTGAGGCTATGAGCAGACAGACACAAGCGACCAAAAGGTAAACCTTCAGCATGCTCTGGCTACTTGACGCGTGGTGAGAAACAGACGAAAGAATGAGATTGGATTCAAGCTAGGATCTCAACGTTGAAAGTGAGGTTCAGAACAAGTTGAGCATGCCTGCAATGACGGTAGTTGTTCAAGCAGTATGTAAACATGGTGTTCATATACATTTCAAGCTTTCTCCACCACCATGCAGTCTGCACAAAAGTCAACGAGCCCCTTGAAGCGCCTTGCTCTACACTCCACCACGACTTGCTCGTCGCAAGCGACAGCGTACGGAAAGTGTATTGCTGCGACATACACCGATGTTCGCAAAGACTGCTGCAAACATGAATTTGAGAAATTCGGGCAGTGTTTGCGCCAAGCGGTATGTCCGCAGGAAACCATGCGCCTCTCCGCTGACACACCGTAGATGAAACGCAACTGGTAACGAACGCGTTCCGCGTTTACAGCTAGGCTATATTGTCGCAGGAACCAAGTCCGTGGAGATTATAGTAGATATACTGGGTAGGGAGGAGGCCGCCACAGGAATGCTACTCGATCTACTCGGTGGACATGCTCCCCGGTATTCTTCCTGTGTCTTCTGTCCTTGGGGTGTTGGCAGTTTCTGCCGAGTCAGACTGGTCTGGCACTCGGCGCCTTGCCTCTTCTCGTCGCCTCAAAATGGCCCTCAAATGCATAGACAAAGGTGTTGGTGTGGTATTAGGAAGAGGGAGGGTAGTCAGGTCCACACGGGATGCGAGCGGGATTGGGTTTCGCAGGCGGTTTATGAGGTGGCGGAAGCGAAGGTCTATGATCATTGTGGGTGTATGCTGGTGTGAATATTTTCTGTCGTCATCGTCGCGGTCTATTTCCAGGGCGGGTGTCGGTGGGGACAGCGTGGGTGACGATGGGATAGCACTGGACTCGGGGTCGGGGTCGGACAGAGAGGATAAGCGTAGCGAGATCTCGAATGACATGGTGGTGAGGAGCATCTGAAGACAGAGGATGAGGGTATCGAGTAATACAAGGTGCAGCTTGGATGGCAGATATCCTGTGCCGGTGTGAGCAGGCTGCGTCACGAATACGAGCTGAGACACTTACCCGCCCCAACAAAGTCGAGAATGACGGTCCGGCCTTCTGTTGCGCCGTCTCTGACATGGGACCAGAAACTCGGGACATTCGAGGCGCAGAGGAGGAGGAACCAGACACGCAAGGACAGCTTGGGATCGAGCTCGCGAGGCTTGTAAAAGACGAACTGGCTGGAGACTCTACACAGCAGGGGCAGTAAGGTGGGTGATAGGAAGAAGGAGAGGGTGTAGAGCTGGAATATAAGATTGTCGAGCTAGTTAATTGCCGTGAGCAGCGTATTTCGGAAACGGCCAAGGGGACACGAACAGAGTCAATAACGTGTTGCCGTTGAACGTCATGGCGCTTGTGCATGTCATCTAGTATGTCCAGCGAGCCCGTCGTCGTCGCGTCCGTCTCGTCCAAGTCTCTTCCGGATGTCCTCCACCAAGCACAACTCAAAGTTGGCACTGGCAGTGCTGTTTGGTTCTGTTGCCAAATCAATCTTTCTATTACACTACTAGGTTGTACGATGCACATGAACTTGGAACTAATTTTTTTTAAAAAAAGGTCCGCGTCATCGTAGCGATCGCTGGGAACGATTCGGTACAGGAGCACTGGTAAATATCATGGACTCCATGTATTTGGCGTGGTCCATCAACGCAGAGTGCGCATTTGTCGACACCTCCAGAGAATGTTGCTCATCCTCGCTATCCGGAGGTTGTGGCTCACGCCCTTTCGACGTATGGCCCAAGGGCTTGTGGGGATTTGGTAGCCTTTCTGGCCGAACAGCTCCTTCCTCCGGACGGCTGGACGCCCGTGTGACGACGGGCGATGCCGCGTTGCCCACTGGGCGCGGTGGTAGTGCACGGATACGACGGCCAGAGGTCGTGTCCGAGAAAGAGTAAGGTTGTGATAGTGGTGTGCTAGGTGCTGGAGCCGGAGGCAAATCACGGTCATGCGTCGGCACTGGCATATAGCTCCGCGGTCGGATGTCAAGAACGGCATCCTCGAAATCCTGTGGGTCGCCAGTGCTTTCTTGCGAACGGAGCAACTCGATATTGTCGCTCGCTTGGCGTGTATGCCTCGAATTCAGTGTTTCAGGCTTGGAGAGCGCGTGGAAATAGCCCAGGCGTCGTGACCGGCCGTCTCGCTTTTGCATGCGCAGGCGATACACGTACCGAGTTGCGATCAATACTCCGTCTTGGCAGCAGAAAGAGGTCAGCAAACGGGAAAACACGGGAACAGCGAGACTCACATAATTCCAAGAGCAGCAATGCTGCAACGATCGCTATGAACACGTATGTTGAGACGCTCATGAGGCGCGAGCAACTCGACTCCACCGAAGTGTCCACAAACACCTCTGCACAGTAATCGACAAGCTGTTGGCGATTACTTGCACGCACGGTCACGAGGAAGTATATCCCAACGATGAGATTGAGGACGAAATGAACGTAGAGGAAATAAGTGTATATCGTGGTGAACAGCTGCTTGCGAGCGACAACACCGATAAACCTGTAAGGAGATAGCTGAGTGCTTTCGTGCGTGGAGACTCGTTGGGCATGCGCACCCAACAGTAGACGCTACAAACAAGAGACTCTCGACGATCCCAGTCAAAACAAAAGCTACCCGTTCCTTGGTGGAAAGCTGGTAGGAATCTAGCCATCTTGGTTAGCTGAGTTGGCAGTCTAAGACGGGGGCTTACGGGATATCTCGAACCATATAATGACCGATATCGTCCCAGAAAGAAGGAATGTCAGTATGGACATTAGCACGAATCCCGCGCGAACTGGTATACAGAAACAGCACGAGTTGGAATGGAATAGCCATGCTTTGAAGTCGATGGGCATGTTTCAGGCCCCCAGCACGCGATGGACGGATGCTGAACTAGGACGGGTAGTGTGAATCGTCTGGGGTATGCTGTGGAGGTTTGCGGATGCCCACATGCCGATCACTATGGCGATGCACCCAGCCCAGCGCCCAAGCGCCCGCGGGCATCGCCAGCCACGGCGCTCAGCAGTGGCCGGAGTTTCAATACCCTGGGTCAGTAGCAAGTGTACACTTGTTACATTGCTGTGGTGTGGCCATGGACACAGACATGAACGGACAGCTCGACGGCGCGCCGATGGACGTCGATGACCAAGAAACTGAAAACATTCCGGTGCGCGTGCAGCGTCCAAGTCCACCACCCAGGCCCCGTGCACAATCCGAGCCTTTCCGCGTGCCAAAGGAATTCACGGTCGGTTATGTCTATTCCATGGACATGCTCATCCACGCATCTCTTCACGGTCATCCTGAGCAACCTGACCGCATCTCGAAGATCTTCCAGGCTCTCCTGGGTGCCAACTTAATCTCAAAAATGAAACACGTCCCTATTCGTCCCGTATACCGCAACGAGGCACTGCTTGTACACACCGAGGAGCACTGGGACAAGGTCCTCGCCATTCAATGTGAGTGCGGGAAACGCGCTCAGGTCTTGTTCACAATACCCCGACACTTACAACGCGAGTCTCTTCATCTCTCCAGCAATGACCACGCAGGACATTACTGACTCGGAAAGCTACTACGAATCGTTATCCCTCTATGTTATGAACGGTACCACTCGTGCCGCCAAACTGAGCTGCGGCGGCGTCATTGAGGCATGTCTGAAAGTGGCTCAGGGCCACCTTAAGAAGACCCTTGCTATCGTGCGACCCCCAGGGCATCACGCTGAGCCTGATGAGCACATGGGTTTTTGCTTCTTCAACAATGTCGCCGTGGCGGCAAAAGTCGTTCAATTGTGTACTTCAATCAAACGTATATTGATACTGGACTGGTAGGCCAATGGTTATATGTCATTATGATTTTCTGAACACTTGGTTTTTTCCAAAGGGATGTGCACCATGGTAAATCCATCTTTCATCTTTTGCTCGGAACCACTCACTTTGACCAGGCAATGGAACACAGCGCGCCTTCAACGACGACCCAACTGTATTATACATCTCCATACATCGCTACGAGCGCGGTCAGTTTTATCCTTGTGGTCCTTTTGGCGGTTTGGAATCCTGCGGAGAAGGTCCAGGTATTGGCTAGTATGTCCGTGAAACTAGACTCATGAACGTTCCTGACGGACACTAGTTCTGTCAACGTTCCGTGGCCCACGAAAGGGATGACAGATGCTGATTATATCCATGCCTTCCAGCAAATTGTGATGCCAATTGCGTTGGAGTTTGCGCCTGAGCTGGTGATCAGTATGTTCGGGAAAAGCTTCCTTGCTGCCACATTCACAGTATACGCTTTTCTCCACAGTTTCGGCTGGCTTTGACGCAGCAGATGGCGACGATTTGGGCGAGTGCCACGTCTCGCCCACTGGGTACGCGCACATGACTCATATGCTTGCGAGTCTCGCTGGCGGTAAACTGGTAGTCGCTTTGGAGGTGTGCCCGTAGCCAAGATTCCTGAGTGTCTCCTGACAACACACCTTTTTGGTCCACCACAAGGGGGGTTATAACCTCGACTCTATATCAAGTTCTGCGCTGGCGGTTGCCCGCGTTTTGCTTGGGGGCGCTCCACCCGAATTACCTCCAATGATGGCCTCTGAAGCTGGTACAGAAACCGTTTGGCAAGTCGCACTCGAACAGAGTAAATACTGGAGGAGTGTCAATCCCAAAGCTTGTGAACCTCGCGAAGGTATGTACATCACATTCTGACGGCCATTCCATCCGCTACCATTTGTGCAGAAATGGACGAAATCACTTTTTCAATACCGGAGATCCTCAAAGGACACAGGCAGCATTTTCTATATTCGCAATATAAAATGCTGCAAGTTCCATTGATGCCCGCCTACGAAGAACGCTACGGATCACAGGTGATGTGCACGTAAGTTTTTTCTTCTGGAAAACCACACATCTTTCGCGTGATGACGTTGTTCAAGGGAGGACTTGCTCGAGAATAAGACGGTTGTGATGTTCGTCCATGAATTGTTTGTACATTTTTCGCCTTCTACGGGGTCTCGCTAAGTCCGACTTTCAGTGGAAACCTTCGCGTAGAATTGGACGGAAGTTCTATGTGCGACGTCAACATGGAACATTCTTACCTTGTACATTTCCATTTTCCCACCTGTGTTATCGTGACGTTTCTCTCCTATAGATCGATTTTTCGAAGGACCTCATTGCTTGGGTGAAGAGCGAAAATTATGCGCTCGTCGACGTCAACCTCTTTCCTAGGCCATTTGCAGCTTCGGCACTGCCCACGTCACTGGTACGATCTACAAAATGGTATTCGACTGAACTGATGTTGTCATTCGTAGCGTCCGAAAGCCGCAGAAAATCCAGCTAGAGATCTTTTAACATATGTCTGGGACAACTACATCCAGTGAGCGAAACGAACGCACGTCCACTCGCATCATCTCTTTGGCTCATGCTTTTCCTTGCTGTGAAGGTTGTCGGGCGCGACGTGCATTGTTCTGATCGGTCACGGTCTGGGCTGTCAGTCCTTGATGGACATGATTAACGTCAGACGTACGCGGGCTTGGCAAGCGAGCTTCAGCTATTCTAACGATGCGTAACAGGGGCTAGTATGATCAGATACGTCAACCTGGTAGTCCAGGTCGTCGGAATGGGAAGGATACCTCTGATACCCAAGGATGCTGAAAACCTCCGGGCGTGGTATTCAAAAGTAATGTTCCCCCGTTCCCATTCTCGAGGTTCGACAAACGCTGACGTATCGAAAGAACTCCCTAGTCATCGTACATCCCCAGCATCCAGCCTTTGCCCCAGACTCCAAGATTCTCAAACGACACGGGCAAGTCATGCAAATCGGTATCTAATACTTTCCTTTGTATCTGACCTTTTCGCTGACTTGCACCGCTGATGCTTCTGTAGATGAAGTCAAACCAATCAAGACTATGATAAAAGCCCTTCCACTGATACGCGACCATGTACAACAACTGGGCAGACCCAAGACATAGTACACCATACTCTTTCTCCATTATCACTTGTTTCGCTGTGCTAGTTGTTGTATATTACCGCTTCTACTTCATCAGGTCCTATGGGTATTCACAGCCACTCCACAGAGCGTCTGCGCGAAGATATTATCCCCACGACTTTGGCTTCAAAGTCAAGAATTGAGCCACCGAGGGTGGCAACCAAGTCTCCCGATAAAGAAGTAGCGGGTATTACTCCGAGCAGCTCCTCCAAGTTGGTTGATGCGAGTGCGAGTGCCTCAGATTTGGAGATTCGGTCGTTACTTTCCAGGGCAGCCTGCAGGAGAATATAAATTATAGATCGTGGGAAGAAGAAAAAAGCTGGAAGACAGACCCATGCAGCATCGAAGCGGGCGTTGCGAGCACTCCATTGCTCAAGAATACCAATGCCAACCTTGACACCGTGTGCAAGCAAGGTAGTGATTGCGGTGTCTTTGGTCAAAGGTGGGCCAGGAAGGCTTGAAAACATTTCGTTAGTTTGACGACATAAAGTATATTGCGGACTTACATCCTCCTCATCTCCCATGACTCAGGGAATGGCCTAGATGGTGTCAAGATTACACCGACGTTCGCCTCGCCCAGATTTTTAGCCAGTAAATGGGCTTCAGCAGCGCCAGCCACTGTCAGCTTGAGGTCAACAGTTTTGTTGGCCACAACTTCCTTCTTGAGCTTGATCAACGATGCGATAATATCGGCATTTTCTGCTTGGACAACCAGCGGAATCTCTCCCTTTGATTGCATTCAGACGAGACAAGACCAAGAATCACTTTATAGTTTACCTTGGCAACACGGTCAAACGGAGTCCCGCTGGCGGCATCCAGCAATAAGTGGCGCAAGGCCGCAATCTGACTGCTCACGCTAGGAGAGCGTGATCCCGAATGGCGAATGGCGACGTGCAGAGCAGCTATATCCTGAATGACAGCGCCTTCCTCTAATGCGTGTGCTGCACTCGTTGAGAATGCAGTACTTAAGCCAGCGACTAATCCGTTGGATGTCGGAGGCGTGATCGCCGATGTTACGCCTGCATGGTAGGCGAGTCTAGTTGTTGGAGTCTCAGCATACCAAACATAACATCGAAGAATGAAAACCAACAGAGTGTCGCGACCTGCAAACTGCAAGCCATCAACAGCTAACATGACCTCGTTGCCTGCCAGAAGGTTTGGAATGTCATTTGATAGAGGGTCGAGCACTACGCCGTCATGTGTAGACTGCTCTCCCTCGATCTCCTCCAGGCCCAGAGGTGACCCGTAGGACACCAAGCCAGGACTGGGAGAAATGCTGAATAAATACTACAATTGAAACGACAGAGGAAACCCACGAGATTGAGCCACCTTGCAGGTCAAAGGATTCGAACTCCTGAGCCAGGGAGCTGATAGATGCAAGGCAAGTATGTCGTGATCCAAAGCATGCAATTTCGCCCTTGCGTACGACAACTACTCCCGGTTCACCATCACGAGCACTAAATACCTCATGGATGGTGGGCCAACTCCTTTCATATACACTGCTGACGTTAGTAAACACGATAGTGTCAGCCTTCGCCCGGCTCGGCGTCAAAGGTGGAAGTCCCTGATATTCAATAGCTGCTTTCGCTTGCTTTTCAAAATCGGGTGTAGTTGGGAGCGATTGGAAGGTAATGGGTTTCTCCAAAACATAGGGATTTTCAATCTGAGCGATACCATCAATCCAGACTTGCTCGGGAGTTGCCCCGAGAGCCAATGGGTGGCTATCCCAAATTACAATGTCTGCGGATGGTGGGTTAATACAAGAGGTCCGCTTGACTTGGCGATCCTTTCACCTGCGTCATATCCTGTGCAAAAGATCGGTCGGTCAGTAAGTCAAATACAAACCAAATCAACCATACACACCTTCACGGATAAAACCGATGCGGTGGTCCAGGCCAAGAACTTTAGCGGGAGTGGAAGTGACGGCGGAGAGCGCAAGATTAGCGGGAAGGCCATAGAAGTAGGCCTGTTGAGCCTCAAAAAGTAAATAACGAGAGTTTAGCACAGGATGGTCACTCTAAGAACATGTCAGTCCTAAGTAGAGAAGCGCAGGACCAGTTTCCAGCACCTTCATCACGACATCGATACCGTTGTCGGCCAAGATGCGTGGGGCAAACTCCGAACCCCGATAAGCTTCCCGCTTATACCGAGCCTCGGCAGCGAACAGAGCAGCAGCCGGCGTGTTGTCTGAATGCAGTTGTATAAATAGCACACGGAAACGGGAAAAAAAAAAAAAAAAAAAAAAAAAACATACTGTAGGCTTGCTTGACAGTTCCGGGGACTAAGTATGTCTCGTGTGCATGGTGGAAAGCAGCTAAGGGAAACTTGAATTCGTTTGTAAGCTGGTGTGCAAATTAAGTCATCTCCTGTGTCCAGTCCGACGTCAAACATACTCGAACAAAGCTGTCAAGGTCAACTGCTTCATAGCAGTGGGTATGAACCTAGGAAAAGCTATGAGTCAGCGAGAATCACAAGCCCTCTGTGGTAAAGAATACCTTGACACGACCTCTAAGGACGTCGACGAGAGCCTCCCATTGAAGGTCCTCAGGGAAATTACCGAGGCTGTCCCATTCACCAGCCAAGGCTTTCGTGCAGTAGGCATCCTGACTTTCTTTGATCTTGCGAGCAGTATCATAACTAAGATGATATGTCACAAACCGCGTCGAGTCATGTGCGACATCCTTACGCTTGGCGGAATGCCCAGAGGGTATCCATGCGGGAGTTTTTATATACTTTGTCTACAAGGAGATCATAAGACAAGCTTTCCGTTGCACTTGAGATGGGAACGTACTGGGATTTTCTCCTGGCAGTTTCAAACCAATCGTTAATTAAAAAGTAACTCTCATCGTGGGAGGCGCACCACATGCATGTCTACGGGCAAATGATAAACGAAATATCAACCACACCACGAGAAATTCTCACTTCATCTGTCTCCAGCGAGGTGGCAAAGTAGGGTCGACGCGTGTGTCATTGATGGTATAAGGAGGCTCAAGCAGCATAGACGAGGGAGATCGCTCTTCAGTGGGGCGTAGTTTGATAACAAATGCTTGTCCTCCTATACCTCGAGTAAGCATGATTCTCATTCAACAAGCTGAAGGTAGCTGGACCGATTGCATTAGCTGAGCCAGGTAGAACATTGGCAGTTGTGACACCCCCGGATATAGAAAGCCGGTATGCATCATCGTGTGTGTTGAGCCCATCCAGGCTACGGAGCCACGGCAAGATTGGTCCTATAAACTGTCAGCCCAGCGCCAAATAGAACTCGACGAAGAAATAACCTTTGTATGAATTGGTGTCGCTTGCTCCACCGAGTTCGGGAACGCTATCGACTCCAATATGAGAATGCATATCAACTATCCTGCGACACAAGAGCGTCAGAGACGCGATATTGAAGGGACGCGAAGAGATTACCCTGGGGTTACCCAGCTCCCACCCACGTCGACCGTGAGGAAATCCCTATACATTGCCAAAATCTCCTCGGAGGCGTGCCCTAGGAACTTTATGATACCCTTGTCCAATAGGATGTCTGCACCGTGAATCTCATATTGAAGAGGATCTCCAGTCCACACTGACGCGTTCTTGAGCAACGTTGCGCGAGTACCGTCGACGAAACGGTCAGATTGGGTTCTCCGCGCGAAATCAGCCGGTGGTCCAGGCTGCACATGGAGCATGCTGCATTTCTGAAGTGTTTCTTTAGCATGGAGAGGCAGCCTGACAGAATCCTTGGCCACGAATGTGTAGCGAGAAGCAGACCACAGCCAGACCACCACAGTAGCACCGCAGAGGATGAGGACGCGTGCTAAGCTGTTCCTGTGGACCTGGGGAGGCTGGGTGTATGTTGGAAGTTTATCCATGGCCCCAGTATTGGCCAGTGGAACGGGTCAGGCGGGAGGCGAAGTTCAAGCTCACTATTTATGTCAGGGTCTTGCGAACTTGACAACTCAGAAAGGCAAGCAGATACCAACCTCCAGAAATACTACTAGTACAACGCCAAGCACAGCCGCAAATCGGCACAAAGTTGAATGGCCCCCACTGCGGTCAAAGAAAAGCCGCCCGTGGTACAACCCGGCGTCGGAAATAACATTATCATCAACCCAAACCAGGTGAGCCTGCTCATTACCCGCAACGTCCAGCTTACTGATGAGAGTCACTGGAGCGCTTGAATCCGGTCCTCGAATGCATCCGCAATGTGGGTAAAGAATTTGGTGACATCGCCCCCGATTTTCAGGTTGGCCGTACGACATGTGTATTATTCCTCAGGTACTTCTTCTTTGTTACATTTGTGGTGGTTTTCTGATGAACGCATCAGTTTGAGGTACCATCGACTTCATCCCGAGTACATCCACACCCGAATCGAGAAGCTTGGACAGTCCTATAACCTTAGAATACTCCTTATCATGTGTGACGTCGTAAGCGAGCTTTGCATAGCCTTCTGGTTCTTATTCACGACATCCCCAGACCGAACACCAAGAGTTGATCAGGGAGCTTACCAAAGTAACGTGCTATCCCTATCTAGTGACCTGCTATGGACAATCGCCACAGGTGTGTCTGATCAACAATCTCACTGTCCTTGTAGCATGGAGGTACGCCCGTGCCTCGTGCAGTCATTCGCTCTGACCCCGCCCCCGAAAGCAATGACGAAGCTGGTCAGTACATTGCAACATTCAAGCAGTTCGAACACAAGCCACCAGACCTTATCAAGGAGCGCGTCGACAAAGATTATGATTCACAGCTGCGCACTGCGCTTACAAGCATCAACAAAGTCAACAAGACTGATGTTGAAACACTGCGCACGTCTCTTGGTGTATGTTTGATGCCGAGCTCCTTCATCAACGTCTTACATTCCACGAGCAGAGCTTTGCAGATATCAGCAGGGCGTCCTCCGACAGATTGCAAACTTTGCCCGGGGTCGGCCGGGTTAAAGTCAGAAGGATAAAAGATGCGTTCGAGAAGCCATTCCGCAACCAATCGACGAGCGCGGCCTTTTCGCTTGGCAGCCAACTGTCACCTGCCTCACCCCGCGATCTGGCAAACGACGAATTACTCCTTGTGGGTGTGAATGACAAGGGAAAGGAGAAGGAAGCATTACCATCCTCACCTCCGGACCGCCAATTCCGTGAACCAAGCCCCATATGGGATATCGAACTCGATCTCATTTAGCCTGTCAACTGCTCCACATATTGGTGGGTCTCCGTCCAAAGTCTAATACACATTTAGCAGCCTCAGAACCTTTTGCAGTGGGTTGAGTGATCCAGATACAATGTTAACCGAATGCGAGTAACCAATGAGTATTCCAAGAGTCAAGTCCAGCTCTGGTCTCAGTTCAGCCCCGCAAACCGGTTGTTGGCTAAGTCTTACAGCCGGACACAAGCTGAAGTAGCGGCAACACTACCTGAGATGCTATGTATAATTGACTGAGTACTTTATATAAGTTGCCAGCAGGGCATCCGAGAATTAAGGTAGTAGGGATTAGGAATGAGACATCTGAGGTAAGGGAGAATACTGGGAGCATAGTAATATAACAGTCAAGGAAAATTGAAAAGACAAAACGAGAGTTTACTGCCAAATGCATGGACGCATGAACTTTTCTTGCAGTTACTTTATTGGCGTTGTGGCGAAAAATAGGCTTTAAGAGTGGACGCCCGTCGACGCGGAACACCTACGAGTGCCATACGATCATAGCAGATACGCATCGTCAGACGTTGTATTGCAGCCTTCGTTCTCGATCGATCAAGATGAGCAGCACGGGTGTCAACTGGGATAGCCAGAGTCATAAATACCTCACTTAGAGTGCAAAGTGGACACACCAATTTTACTCTGTAATACCTGAAGGACGTGGCGGAGGAGCTCCAGAGGCGGTACTGGTGGTTTCTTAGGCTTGTTGGGACTCCCTTGCACCGAGGTGCTGCTCGCGGACTTCATGATAGCACGCTCTTCGTCAACGTACGGCGCAATATCAATGAGAGCCACAGATAGGATATTAACGTGATGTCTAAGCTCCTCATAATCCGTGGATTCATTTGTAACATCGAAGAGTTCGCAGGATCCAGCATCAGGGGAAAGTAGCAGTATAAGTGGTTCAAGTGGAGGCGCCTGGTCCTGAGTGATGTTCTAGTCGTTGTGTTGCTAGTTAAACGGGAAAAACAGACCTTTGGGGTAATGGACGCGGAAATAAGGAGACAGTAAGCGAGACTTCGTCCAATGCACCTCGTCCAACCACTGCCACTTGCGAAAAACGAGACCAACCGAGCTTTGTTGATAGGAACCAGTTGTCTAGCAAAGCTTAGAACTTTCTCATGGATATCGTGGAGCTGATGTAAGTTCAACGTTAGTGTCTGGCATCTGGAGGAAAATGGAGTGTCACGCACGACGTAATCCGTTGCGCCATGATTGCAAATAACGTCTATGGTGACATTCAACTGCGTACGGAGTTCGCTTGAAGTCAATGGATCAAGCCCCATAATAACCAGGGTCAACACCATGTTTGCTACGTCATCGGAAGAGAAAGCACCAGCACTGGGATGTATTCCATGAGTAATCTGCTTATGAAATTCAGCAAAGTTCTACTGACAGACCTGCGGTCTTCACGATCGCAAGAAGCCTTTTTAAAGATTCCAGAAAGGTTTCATGGGTGATGTGGTTCTTCTGAGCGCGTTCCGTAATTAATCCGAGTCCCTCGAGGATCGAGGGGCTTGCACCTAACCGAACTAATGCGAACAAGATAGCAGCGAAGGGGATTTGTATCTTATGTGGGTTCAATCCCCACAGATCACGAAGAGCGATGCAGACAGCATCGGCAACCTGTGGTGACGCAAAGAGGGCTGCCGAAGGGTCAGCGTCACAAAGATAAATTACGAGAACAACCTACCCATGTTAAGGAGTTGAGGCATGTTTGACAATAGGATGTCTCTGGGAACAGCAACAAGCGCTCCAGTACGGAGAATCAAGTCTAGCAGTGAATCATCTGAGTAACGTATGGTTAACCTTATGACCAGATTCGGGTGCTCAGAAGACGCATACCACCACTTCTGAGAAAACCGTCTAAGCTGGTAAGAATGTGATGACCTGATAAGGGCGGGATCGACATTGAATCAACCTCCATATCCTCAGCTGAGGATTGAATCCACAGGGGAATGCCCGATGCCATTTTCTGGTCCGTATTTTGCGCCCTTTCCTTCCCTTTACTATTTTTGTCGCCAGCAAGTATCTTGTTGATAGCTTGACCGGCAACGGCACCCAACATCTTGGACTCGCGATCCCCAATTGTAAAGTCATCTACATCGCTGGGGCCAACGGGGCTGGTCGACTTGCGGGATTCATGAACAGCTTTCCAAGCTGCTTGCTCATCCGCGAGGCGCAATTGATTCATAGTGTCAGATTCATCATCAGAGCCGATGGATGCCTCGCGAGAACCTTCCCTGATTGCTTCTTCTGCGAGACGAAGAGCGGCACAACTAGTACCACGTTTGTCCTCCAACTCCTTCTCGCGTAAAAGAGCATGCAGAGGGTTCATCGCTTGTGATTTCTTGCGATTTGGCGGGAAAGACCTCGACTTTGTCACGCCAACAGATTTTGATGACTCCGCAATAGTTGTGGGTAGATGGAAAGCTGCTGCAGGTTTACGAGTTCTCGCGGACGTTCGCGTCAGTCGCAGTGGCGGCGAGGGGTGATCCGGAGTTCTACGAGCACGACCAATGGTCGCGTCGTTGAAATTTGAAGGCACACTTGATAATGGAGAAGAAAATATGTCGCTCGTTGCTCGCGGCGCAGGAAGTAGGGAACTTGAGTGTAAAAATTAAAATTCAAGATTTAACTCACCAGAACTCGAAACTCTTACCTTTGCTCCTTAGCGTTGCCAATCAAAGGGAGATCATCAATAAGATCGCCATCGTCACTGTCTTCGAGTTCACGAAACGCGAGAGGCTGTTCGTCATCACTGGATTGGTTGGCAGCATACGCCCTTGCTTTGATTTCTGCGATAAGCTTGGCAGTCTTTGCTTCCGGATCAATTGGTTCCGGAGTTGCAGGAAGCGGTGGAAGCTCGTTTGTATCGGGTGGTGAAGGAAGACATGCAGATGCAGCGATGGGTGTCTGAAAAGCAGCGCTGCTCCTGGTCGTTGCAACAGAACGAACAGGCGCATTAAATTGAATGGAGGCGCTCCATACAGATGCTACGGGTGAGCCGCGGATAGGAGAGGATGGGGGTGTATCCACTTCCATTGCATCCTCGCGTGCACATAACGAAGAGGAATGCGAAGACTCGAATGCCTTTCGTCTCCACGTGTGGATACCTTCTACAGACTTTTCGAGATGACGCGATTCTGGGATGGGGAGAACGAGCTCCGCCTCATCAGATTGGCTACTGTAAACAACTTGCTTACTGGAATCCGAGGGAGATGCTACCAAAGTGTTGTTATGCATCTGCACTGGTGTCGACCTCTGAGCCCCAGAGTTGCAAGAGGAGAAGGGTGAGGTGACATATATGACGGTTGTCGGGTGCTCGGAATGTGGATCAGATTGCATGGGCATTCTTGGAGATTTTAGTTTGGGAGGGGGGAGATGTGCTGTGCTGGGGTTGTTACTATCGGGTGAACGAGCACGCTTGCGTGTTGCCGTCGTCGAAGCGCTGCGCGTCTGGGAAGGGGCGCCTGGAGGGAATAAGGAGATAGAAGAGGCGAATGCGAATGAATGCTTACTAGAATTCATGGAGCGATCTATGGCGGCTGTTGAGATTCGCGTTGCTGGCCTCCTCCGCATCGTGGACATGGTCGTTCCTGCGGGACTGGTGGACGTCGCCAACGCTGGAGCGGACGCGGAGGGTCTCTGTGCAAAGAAATCTGTCAACTTTTTGTTCTTGTCTCTCAAGGAGCTTTCTGCAGGCATTTTGGAAGTTGCCGAGGTCTGCCTCGAGGACGGTTGACAATGAGCTTGCTCGAGGCGCGCTCCTGTAACTTGGAGAGACGCGTGGCGTGACAACACGTAACGCGTCAGTGGTAAAGATTTTATTTCACACTCAGACTAAGTACTTAGGGGCCCGATAAAAAGTTAAATTCGCGCGGGCGGGGAGTTTGGATCCACCTAGGGTCGACGTACCCCTCAACACCCCTAACTTCAAGTATACTCGGACAATACTCGGAAAACAAAACCAAGGCTTTCAATCGTGAAATTTACATAAATTATCTAGAGTAACTACAGTGTGACTAGTGCAACTTGATATGTGAACCGTCGAAGCGTATGTATGCAGTAACGATCTAGTACCATGGAGGGAAAGGTTATGCAGGAAATGTAGATGAGAAAATGCAATAAACAGTGCATGAAAACAAGATGCAGTCATATCAGGCGTGGAAGGGATTTAGAATGCAATGGGTTGGTGTTCGTCAATTGTTGGGTGTCTACTGTGTGATGCTGATTGCGGGTAGAGTGGTGAAGGAGGGTGGGAATGTCGAGGCGACGATGCACTTGTCGATGAGTATTGTGATTGTGAAGGTGTGCGCGAATGCGATGCAGCAGATGGTTGAAAGGACCAACGCCGTGGTAGGAGTGAACCAAGCGTCGTAGAGCCTGATCCTGACTCCTCGGAGTAGGTACTGTGTTCTTCTGTACCAACCTCTGAGGGGCTCTCTGGATACGGTTGGTTGATATTCGCATCTAACGGAATGTTCCTGTCTGGCGTCGGGTTTCTAGGCCGTCCTGTCATGTCTTTTTCATTTACTCCCTTCTCTAGGGTCGAAGCATCGGGAGGTGAAGCTTTACGTCGTCGAAACCTTGCAGGCACCTTTATCAAACCCAGGTTGACAAGGGTGTTGACGAACATGACGACAACGGCAATGGAGATGATGACGGCAATAACAATGCCAATCGCAACGCGAGGAATGGCTGCGACATTGAGGCTTTGAATAAAGGCGATCAGCAGACCAGTACATATGACACGAGTGAGTGCCAAATATGTTGCGAGAATGTCGGCCCCCCTCGTCTTGTGAGGTCTAAGGAACAGCAGGTAGGCGAGGACCGCACACTCGATGACCAGGATGGATATGACCTGTACCTCTCCATTCGCTTGGGCGAAAGCAGTGAACATAGCTTTCACAAGAATGCCGACAAAAAATGGTATGCTTGCAAAATACCTCTCTGGGCGGTATAAGCCGAATAGAGGGCCGTATGTGGTGATAGTGTTGGGCCGCGTGTACAGTGCGTACGGTGTGGCACGGATTGCGAGGCGAACGACGTGGAAGATGGAAAAAGAGAGAAAGCCGAACATCCCTAGAAAGAGCACAACGGAAAGCAAGATGGACAACCAGGAGTCCTTGAGTGTCCACTGATACATCGCGAAAATGCTGACAGGGGTG
Organism: Xerocomellus intermedius; assembly: GCA_038090955.1. Classification (NCBI taxonomy): domain Eukaryota; kingdom Fungi; phylum Basidiomycota; class Agaricomycetes; order Boletales; family Boletaceae; genus Xerocomellus; species Xerocomellus intermedius. Next base: position 50,697 of record JBBPNP010000053.1, read on the forward strand.
ATGGCAACGAAGCACTAGTTCAGACGCGTAAACAGATATCTCTAGGTCAGATAACCACTCTACACTCACCACACGCAATAGCCACGCGTACGCGAACGCTGGATACAGTTCTCTTCGGCGCAGGAGGTCGGTGGATTCCGTCCGCCGACCAGCAAGCACCACAACGCCGTAGCCTAGCGCAAGTGTCGCTGCCAGGATTGCCAAAAGCATCAACGCCACGAGGAATACAGTCATGAATGCGTTGGCCGTAGCGATTCCCACATACTCGACGTAGATGGGAACACCAGCCTCAAGTACATTGCTGGAGGTTGCAGTGACAAGTTGGACAGTCCCGGCGCTATCCAGCTCTTGGACACTGCTAGAAAATGCCGACAACATTGATCTTGGTGTCGTGAGATTTCCCAGTGTCACCAATGTCTCCGTTGCAAGGTTGGTCGTTTGATAACTGGTGAGGGGTGTAACCAAAGCATTGTAAGGGCTTAGTTCCCTATTGACCAAAGCGACCGCTGAACTAGAGGTTGCATCCGCCATGTTGCCTCCGGTCAGGTGGCGCATATTGTTGATCGAAAGCTGGATTGGGGAAGTCGCCGAAGCCGGAAACAGACCCAGTGCCCATGAAAAGTTGGTCGCGAAAGCAATGTAGACAGACGAATAATTTAGATCTAGAAGAGCCGTCGAAGCTGCCCACTGGAAAAGATAGAATAGGTCGAACAAACGATATGGTGCCAGTGCATCGGGTGATTGCGAATGCAGAATCGCGGAAAGAAGCGCAAGAAGACCAAGGGCGCCTGTGACCCACTCCACTGCGATCTGATGGGCTGACCATCCATTAGACAAGGTTGCCTGAACGCAAGCTTTGAGCTGGCCGGTAGTGACATCAGTGAGTGTTAGTTGTACATAACTACCAAATGATGCTGAGAAGCGACGTCGGAGGAACAGTCACTGGAAACTCACGCTTCAAGGTCGGGTATCTGAAAGGCTATGCTCGGAATCTTGTCATTTACGCCCAGAGAAGAGGGGAGAGGGATTGAATCCGATCCAGTAAAGTTGTAAGTTGGTAGTGGGCATAAAGCACCGTTGAACAATGAGCAAAGGTCGAGTGTAAAGTTAACGGGATGCATTCCATAGACATTCAGCATGACGTTGGCGGACACGCTGACGTTGGGTTCCTGCGAGAAAGAGGGTATGGGATTGAAACCAGGGAACAATTGGCTGTGTAACTCACGACACTTGCTGCAGAGATATTAAACCAGATGGACGAATTCTTCTCAAAGTAGGCAACATCGAATTGTTGGATAAGGAGAGCATCAGGCTCTGAACAGTAAGTGACAGACGACGTGACTAGAAGAGGATTATATGTGTCATTTTATGCATTTCGTGTTCAGAGGGTTACAGCAGACTCACAGAGCGAATCATCCCTAGCAGAGATCTGAACAGCAGGGACAAGAAATAATAGGGGAACAAGACGTCGCAACCTGGCGACGAGCATGTGGGCTGAATGGGTGGGGAGTCAAGGGGTGGATATGGGCCAGCAATCACGGAGATGTTGGATCCCTCGCTGAGATAATATAACAATTCGCGAAGTTGAGCTGCGTGTCGGAAGCGTGCTTGTTTCCATTGTACTCACAGCTCTATTGTCACTGTCAAGGCTGTGGTTACGAAGTCTAGCCTAGCCTTTGTTCTCGAAACGACAATTTCGCTTGCGAATGGAATGAGCCGACTCTCTCCTCACTGTTTCGAAACTGGCAAGGGTAAGGACTGGAAGGAATCTGAGGAGACTTGAAGGTGTTGTGAGACACCTAAAATATGCATTGAGTTCAAATTGAGTCACCGTCAACATCATGGTGTGTGATGGCTCCAATTTCCTGCCGCAGTTGCCGAAATTGCCGAAATTGCCGTAGTGGCGGTGGGAGACTAGTGGCTGTGCCATCCCCGATAATAGCACCACTTTGGAGTCTCAGCACTGTTAGAAGACTGTTACGGTTTTGGTGACGAACTACATATGGCGAGAACTACATCTATCGACGCGCTGAGCATAAATTCAACGGTATATCACTACTTATTTACGATTATCACAAACCAGCCGGGTGATCGTGTGGTCTCGAGAGCAGAGGTTGGAGACCTACATACAACCAACCCACAAGAGCGCTCACTACGCCAGGTATGCACAACGGTCGTAGTTCCCACCTTGGTTCGCGCCCCACCAGCTGGGGAAAAGATGGGAAGTTCCTCCCGCACCCTGGACCGCAAAGGAAAGGATGAACACCATCACTTGGGTTCCCCCATCGAGAGCTGCACCAACTCTCAGCTTCGACACGTAATATAACCAGCAGGCAGAACTCACCAGCTCCAACAATGTAGTTATATTGAGCGAACCAACGAGGATAACGTGTGCGCAGCCACCACTGGGAAAGGAAGGCGATCGCGAAGTAGGAGAGGATCGATGAGTTGATTCCTACGCAGAGCCATCCGATGAAGTACCTGTGGTGTTTCAGTAGTACTCGAGAGTGACCCGAGTGAAGTCTAGACATACGCAATCACTGGTGTGTAAAGATAGTCCAACCGCAGCTTCGGCCAAAAGCGGTGTGCAACCCAGAACGGGACGGGAACGAATAAACCGAGCAGGTAAGCCCATGGCACCCATTGATACCTTTGTCCTGCCGAAAATAGTTCATGGCTGAGGCCACCCCAAGCGATAGCTTGAGAATTATATTGCTGCGGTTGCTGACCAGACCAAATGTTCGTTCCTTGGACTGAAAGAAGAATCTCCCGCTGATTATCAACAATAGAGTTCATCAAAACTGCGTGAACGTGAGCCTCATTGGCTAGGTTCAGATAGTTACTTAATTCCCCTTACCAAAGTTCAGCACCGCTCCAAGGAGAGTACCAATAATCTGGGCCGTAAATGCAGCACGAGGAGGAAGTTTCGCGTCTGCCAAAGGCGAGATAAATCTACTCAAGAAGAGAGTAGAACGTGGACCTACATTGAGCTATCTTGAGATCCCGGAGTAGCAATCCTGCTTGTGTTACGGTATCTGCCAATAGTGTCTCAGCTTGCCTGATGTTTGACGATCCATGTAATCTCACTATAGCTGTATAGCACGAAGTACATGTTCGCCATTGGCTTGCCAGGGTGTAGGAAACCCCCAATCATTTGCACGAGCCTTCCCTCCACCTATAGATAAAGGTCCAGTGGGCTTGTAATGCCACCACTAAAATACAACTCACCAGGGAAGCGTAGAATCCGTCTTGTAAATAACGACCAAAGAAACGATAACGGACAGCACGAATGTTACGAAATACCAGCTATTTGGTGCGTCCGGATACTTTTTTTTGTTAGAATTGCTTCCGGATGGATTGGAGATAACCTACTTTGAGCATCTCCAGATAATGAGGATCGAGTTCCTTTTTTTCATTCACATTCCTCATACCATCATTCTGCCAGAACTTCCAATCGAATGTCTTCCATGATTCCCTGAGGGTTCGAGGGTTCGCCCAGCTCCACGCAGAACAAAGGTCATCCATATTCCAGAGAAAGAGGTGCGTGAACGTCGCAGCGAGTCCCAGATTTGTGGCTAGTAAGTAGACCACCCATGTGGAGGAATACCAAGGAAGTCCTTGCGCCGCCAGCAGAGCTGGGTCGACCTCATAGTTTGAATTGAGGATCAGCGTCTGATTGTACTGCGTGCCATTCTCGTAGTACAGCAGTTGTGAAAGCTAGCAAGGGAAGAGTAATCGATGCAGGCTAAATGATTCACTGGATCAGACCTACGAATGGGAAATTCTGTGCCTGCCAAATGTTATTATAATAGACCGCAACGAAGACGACCCTAATCGAGTCATGACATCATGTTATGCAGATCTCGGAGAGTTAACTTACATGCAGAGAATGTAGCCAATAAAGTTGGATACCTGAATGAAACTTAAAGTTGTGCGGGTTGTTCGGTGAACACAGACTTACTTGTGCTTTCAGAGGAATGGTCATCGGATTAACACCGCTTGAGACGTACTGTAGATAATACTCGGTTACGAGACAGACAGAAAGTTGCAAGTGGCGCCTACCTGCCAGTCGAAGCAGATAGATAGTAATCCAAGGCCTTCATTGCCATTAGTACCGCCGAAAACACGGGAGAACGCGGGACTATTTTGGTTTGCCAAACAGAAAATAGAAAACCCAGTGAGTAACGGGAACATCCACTCGGGGAAAAGTTCCCAGATTAATATCCTGTCCATCATTGAGTCAGAGATATCAGAGATACACACTCTCAAACTTGTCATCGAACAACTTACGCGCCAAACACGCAATAAAACATCCTGAGTTTTCTCCTTGCCGCCTGACCACCTTCGTACAGGGCATCGAACATCGAGATGAGGGGAAGCACTGTAGGATACAACATCTTGGATGGGTACAGCAGAATGGCTACACAGGTGCAATAAGTTCAAAGATCCCGGTCAAGTGTCTAGATGAGTACATACAGCGCATCATTCCACCGATGCCGTAGCCCAGCAGCTGACTCGAGAAGAGGAGGAAAATCGAAGCGCCGGCATTAGGTGTGATGTTGTAGTACAAACGCTGGACTGCGAGGACTTCGGTACCAAGGGCGGAGTTCGCTGCTGCGCTGGCCATGATGATAACGAATGCATTCTCTTTCTTGTTGAATGGCCCCTGACGACACGTATCCAGAATCAATAGAGGAACCCGAATATGATAAGTGGTTTACCGGGTTCAACCACCTCAAGTAGCGATGGCGAGGAATAAAGGTTTCCATGAAGATTCCCAACACATACGACACAACAGCAAGAAACATCAGGGAAACGAGCACAGTTTGCTGGTGATAATGATAAAGAAAATGCAGTTGCAACAGTGGACTCGACCCACTGGTTTGAAATAATATATCTTGGCTGTAGAAAGTCATAATGAGGACCTTCACGGGAATACTGTCACACACGGTGACACACCAAGAACTCCCCCGAAGGCAGAAAGACCAATGCCAATGAAGAAGGCACGGAAAGTCCAAGGGCTTAGACTCGGGTCATCCGAAACAGAGATGACATGAGTCGCAATGTCACGTTCGTCTTGAAGGACAGCCTCGGTGCTCTCAACTTCGGTGGTAGCGGTCTCGACATCGTGCTTCTCGTGATAGGATTTCTTGTCGCGAATGCTCGAAGTTTCGTTACCACGGTGAGGGAATTGCTCAAGAACATCAGTGATGCCTCCTGGGTGAGCCATACTGGAAGATGGGCCACCGTGGTGTGAGGAAGGGGCGAAAGCTGCATGCGATATAAATCATTACTCCAACCAGGGAGAGAACTTCCGCCGGCATCTGTACCGAGCCATATGTGTAACGTATTCGCTTGACCAAAGCATTATGATGCGAATCCATTCATCACCGTAGGAAAACAGACTCCATAAATAGATAGGTGGCGTTAGTGCATAGGACTGTTTTAAAAATACATACCCATGGACTGGGTGTCTTAATAGTCTTTTCTGGACTCATTGCGTCCGGTCAGATCGAATGGACCAACATGATGCCACTTCGCAGCCTATATCATCACGTTCCTTCCCAAGAACCACGCGGAGATGTGAGTGCTGACAGCCATGGGACGCAGCTAAATTGAATGAAGTATGCTGATACACCGCAGTTATCGATTTCCGAGCCAGAGACTGCCCCCTGATCAAAGCACAGGAGTCAATTGATTGATTGGGACCTCCGCCGAAGTGGTGAAGCAGCCGGGCGGCCGGACCAAGGGCGTTTTCCATTACATTCTGCCTCCCATTTCATGAGGGCATCCTCGTCCCATACTTTATTGGACATATCGTCAGGTTCCCTCAGGAACATCTTCCCTCGAAATGCCGGAGGTAAATAGTCATTATGCACGGGGTGTCTTGAGAGAATATCAGGAACATTCGAATCGATTTTCAATCGAGAGAACTCACGCATATTGAGGATTATATTTGTATCCTTCAGAATAACCGAGCTCTTTCATAAGCACTGTAGGTGCATTCCGCATTGCCATTGGGACTGGTGCGATGACATCTATCTTCGCTGCCACCTCGGCTAAATTATAGGCCTCATACGCGCGCGTGCTCTTCGGAGCTTCAGAGAGATAGGCAATAAGATGGGCGAGGTTGATGCGACATTCCGGCATTCCGACTTGTTGACAAGCATGCAAAGTCGCAGTTGCCTATCAGGTGTGAATCTATCATGAGCAATTACACAACAAGTTCGGTATAAGTACTCACTAATGGTAACGCATGGTTATCCGCGAGTCCGATATCTTCGCTCGCACAGACAACCATCCTTCGGGCGATGTACAAGGGATCCTCGCCAGCAGTCAGCATCCGTGCCAGCCAATACATTGCTGCATTGCCCTGACTACCGCGTACAGACTTGTGAAGTGCAGAAATCATGTCATAATGGCTTTCGCCTGTCCGATCGTACGAGCAGGACACCGATTGTCGCAACGAAGAAAGAAGCTCCTCCTCGGAAATGCTATTCTTCGATGCGAAGACAAGCTCCAGTAGAGAGAGTGCTGTTCGTGCGTCCCCGGAGGATAGAGAGACGAGAGAAGAGATGATGCGAGGAGTCAATTGGGGGTAGGACAGGTATGGACCTTCAATGTTGCTCGATTCTGCCGATCCCTGAGTCGTGGAGGGCTGGTCAGAACTTTGGGAGCTAGTTGGCTGTTGCAAAGGCGATGACACAGCTGTCTCGTTCGTGCAGGAAAGACGCTCCACTGCACGAGAAATGATGCTTCGCATCTCCTCGTCTGTGAGGCGTTCTAGCGCGAACACACTAAATAGGCGTCAGATGTTGCGAATAGATACTTAATCTCACGGACCGACAACGGCTCATGAGAGCTCCCGTCAACTTGAATGATGGATTTTCCGTTGTCGCACCTATCATCTGGATGTGTACAGTAACTATCACGCGCCGTGAATGCGCAGAAACTGGTAAATCACCTGGATTTGGCCTTTCTCAATGTACGGTAGAAAGATATCCTAGAATTAGATGAGATCAGCGCCTCTCAGAAGGAGGAGAAACATACTTGCTGAGATTTATTGAAACGATGAATCTCATCCAAAAACAGAATGGTCTTCCTGCTAGAGATGTAGTCAATGGAACATCATGATATGAGTCACCCGCATACCTCCCCGTCAATGCCAGAGACCCCCTTGCTTCTTCAAAGATATTACGAACGTCATTGATTCCTGACGAGGTGGCGCTCATCTCTTTAAAAATGCAATTTGCTTCTCTAGCCAGGAGTCTCGAAAGAGTTGTCTTTCCACAACTGTGGTAATTTGACATGAGCCTATACCTCATCAGGTGAGCGATGCTCGCTCACCCCGGTGGGCCCCAAAATATGATTCCACCCAGGTTTCCAGATCCGACCAGGTTCTTCAGCAATGAATGGGGTCCGGTCAAATGCCTTTGTCCGACGAACTCATCAAGACTCCGTGGACGGAGCCTTTCTGCCAGGGGCGCGCTCGCATCGAATACTCGCCTGTTGGTATGTTTTTGACTACTGGACGGGGGCTGCGTCACGACTGAGGACGAGACCTCGATTTTTCGTTTCTTCTTGGATGGTCCTTCACAGCTCACCTCGGGGGAGGTGGTCGATGTGCGAGGCGGTTTCGGGTTACTTCCTTGGGCCTGAGAGAATATCGAAGCTAATTTGCCTTTTGATTCTTCTTTGGCGGGTAACTGGCCTCCAGTACTCGATTTGTGCTCTGAACATCCACTATCCAGATGGCTGTTGATATGCCGCTCGAATACAGAACACGAACATGCAGGGCTGTGGGCCAAAACTAAATCACTCCGCCAAGACTATGATGAGAAATGCCTGGACCAACCAAGTTACGGAGGCTGGACGAGGTCAGTAGACGACCGAGATACATAGTCCAACAACATACCAGAAGTCATACGGCAGTTTCTTGGAATCTATCCAGAACGCATACACGCGATATTGAAACCCAACGTCGCGAGAGAAGGACTGGGAGTCACTTTGGTTCAAACTGCGAGTGCACTAGGGCCCCAAAGACTCCGCCCACACAGAACCATCTCAAATTACATAACGGCTCTCAAGTTCACAATGAAACCTTGCAGAATTGCTTTTGAATTTGCCAGATCTATTAGCTTTTGCATGTGGTGCACATGCCCCAAGTCAAACAGGGTGTTCAAAGGGACATAGTACACATCCAACTTTCTATACCTGGTATCGCACTGCGACAGCCAACGACCTCTCACGCGTCGCGACCAAGTGTTCCAACCATCCATCGGTTATATTGATTCTATAACGGGTATGAGCATGGGAAGTCTGCTGCGCGACGAGACTTGCCTTGGAGGATGTTGTTCAGTTTGTTGACGCGGGACGACACGCTGAGGTCAATACTTTTGTCGCCAAAGTCTACCACAATCCCACCCATGAGCGACGAGTTGACCTGGATGACGATGAACAAAGGCCGAGCTGGACAATGCTAAAGCGCGAACCTTGTTGACCACTTTCAAGGACTTGGCGTGTTGCGCGGCTTGCGACTGCTTGAGAATTGACTCGAGCTTGACAGCGGCGTCCTTTGGGAGTGGTGCGGCCGAAGTGACAATGACCTCCAACTCCCCCTTGTACTTTGCAACAAGCTCGTTGAAGCCTCCAATGACGCCCTGGGTCTCGTTTAGTCTGCCGTTTTCTGAAAGGACAGCAAAGAGGTTTTTGGTGACGTCGGAGACTGGCTCCTTCCCCAGACCCCCCGCCTTTGCATAGAGCGAGGCCAGACCAGTGGCGCGTTCCTTTGCTGAAAGCGTCGGATTTGAGATGAAGGCGTTGAGCTCGGGGGTTTCGGCAATGGATTTCGAGATGGTGTTGAGCTCGGTCTGTACTTTGGAGAGCACCTGGGGCGACTTGGCGAGAGCTGCAGAGTAGAGAGCGTTGGAGTACTTGAGCGCGATGGAAGAGGCCGCCCGCCGACCGTGTGTGGACGCGACGACGGAGGTACGGAGGGCTGAGGACAACATTGGACAGACTGGAAGACGACAGAGGCTGAAATCCAAGTATCCCCGGCCTCGCCCGGTAGTACTAATTTAGAAGGTAGTTCTCACGCATGGGGGTCAGTGTGAGTTTTACCATGGCTCTTTCCTGCGAGATAGGTCATCATGCCAGCCGTCAATGGGGTGCACACCACACCGTCCCCTTCCGAGCCTCGTCCTTACTTTGTCCTCGTTACCGGCTTTGGTGTGAGTCCCCCCTACCCAGTAGTTTGATTCATTGCATTATCTTGCCTGCACCTGACCTCCTCGGCCCAGCCATTCTCGCGCTATGCCATCAATCCCTCCTGGCTAGCCGTCCAGCCCCTCCATAACACCGTCTTACACGTCGAGGCGCCACCAGATCCAGTGTCCCACGACGACCCTCAAAATCCCCCCTCATCCATCCCAATCCTCCAGCCGACGACAGCCCTCCGCGAGATCCGCATAACAACACTCAACGTACCCGTCACATACGACGATGTGCTATCCATCGTTCCAGGTCTCCACGCCCGTCCCCCTGTCCTCTCCCCGATAGAAAACGCCTTTCCCCCTCCCCAAAATGGGTATGACCTTGTTCTTCACGTAGGAGTCGCTGGTCGGGGACCACTGCGGATCGAAAGAATTGGTCACAAATTCGGTTATAATATGAAGGACGCGAATGGGTGTCATGCGCCAATCGTCCCCGTTGCACGTGAAGACGCGAGTCGGCGTCCATCTGAACCATCACCGGCGGAGCGGATGGAAAGGGCCCGATTGGGGTATGACATCGATGGCCCTATTGACGGCGGCGAACCCCCGAAACGTGGATTCGGCAAGGGATATGAATCATTTCCGGAAGAGATCTATACCGACGTCGACGTCGAAAAACTTGTGCATCATCTTAAAAAATCTGGCATCGAGGTGAGAGAATTGATCTCCATGTCCCATGTTACATTGTGAACACCTGATTTGCGTGCTTTTTTCTTTTTCATCTTTTTTTGCAGCAAGTTTACTCTTCCCTAGATGCTGGGCATTATTTGTGCGACTTCATCTACTATTGCTCCTTGGCGGAGAGTAGACGTTCTGTCCCAAAAACCGATAAGCCGACGACTAAAGTGCTTTTCATACACTGTCCCCCGGTAGATCAACCTCTGAGCACAGAGGAAGTCACTGAGGCGGTCAAGGAGTCGATTATTTGGCTATGTGCTTCTCCTTCTTCGTGATTCTTGGGTTTTACCGGTTTATCATTGGTTGTTACGATACCAACTTTTCATCGGAGACGAGGGACTTTGCAGTGGGATATCTTCGACCTCTTGTACTATTTCGTGTCCAACGTTGCGTCTCTGTGCGATTGCCAAGTACAGCATCGGCTTCGGCCGGTGCTCTGACAGTTTGAAAGTTGCAAATACTAGATTAATGGGTACAACCGGTCCAGTCTTTCTCAAGCTTTGGTCTTGGATCCAATCAAAAACCACGCTCCGCCGATTCAGAGCGGAAGACAACATAAAAGGGCACAGCTGCCAGATGATCGATCAATCCCTCTTGGAATCTCTAGATCATGGCTACTAACATCACATTTCATGAGGGTATGCACATACGTCTCTGAGTGTGACACCTCACAAGACTGACTGTCGTTAGGCTCTGTCAGCGCCGCCAAGCGATTCGAGTTCCTAAACCAAAGAGGAGTTACAATCTGGCTAACCGGCCTGAGCGGGAGCGGAAAGGTTAGTGCAACTTCATCGTGGTCTTATCAAACCTTCACTCAGTCCGGTCCGTCTGTGGTTCTCAATCTGCAGTCTACCATCGCTTGTGCTCTCGAGCAGCATCTCTTGCACCAACATAAATTTTCCTACCGTCTCGATGGGGACAACGTTCGCTTCGGGTTGAACAGGGATCTCGGCTTCGACGAGAAATCCCGAGTCGAAAATATCAGACGAATCGGAGAGGTACGAAGACATGACAAACATTGACTTATCTAATCTGACAGACGGAACATTTACCAAGGTCTCAAAGTTGTTCGCAGACGCAGGCTGCGTTACGATTACTGCTTTTATATCTCCTTACCGCGCGGACCGGGAAATAGCTCGCGAACTCCATCAGAAGGCTAATCTATCCTTTGTTGAGGTGTTCGTCGACGCTCCTCTCACTGTCGTAGAGCAACGTGACCCTAAGGGGCTGTACAAGAAAGCCCGTGCCGGAGAGATCAAAGGTGAGCTGATTTCCCGTTGCTCCAGCACGAGTATCATCTGCGAATACCAGAATTCACTGGAATATCGGCACCATACGAGGAGCCAGCGCACCCTGAGATTCATATCAGAACGGATCAATGCGACGTGAAAGAGGCAGTAGAGGTTATTGCGAGATACCTTAGCACGCACAACTATATCTGAGGCCGCCATAGATAATCCAAATAGATGTCAGGGGGGCAGTTCACTAGGAAATTGCAAGGTATAGGAATAAGGTCCATGTGTACCAGTAGATGACTAGCAAGGCGATGCGACAAGTATGGGGATTCCGAAACCGACATGTTCAATGAAGTTCGGTGGGTAGAGCACGCCCTGGTGGCACATGGATATTGCTGTCTGCATTACTAATAGCGTTGAAAGAGGCTTGCTCTGTTGGCGTCTCCTCCTGCTCCTCCGCTATTGCGTCGCCACCCGACTGCTCCAGCATGTTCGCGAAGCCGACCTCAATGACGGAAAACCATCTCGTGAGATCATCTACCGTCCGAGCGAGGTAAGAATTCGTGGCCTCTTGTGACTCTGTGAGAGACACGAAGTCGAGCGGCTGGATAGGTGGGCCGAGAGTGGACTCCACAGGTACTGATGTCAATGAACGCGATGTAGCATGAGAGAATTTTGTGAAACCAGATTTACCCCGCCTGTCAGTGCGTGGTGGCGAGCTGCTTCTCGTGCTGGGAAGTGATATTGTTGATGCATTCGCGTCTCCACGGATACCCAGGATATGCGAACCGAGTGGAGTGGGCGAAAGGATGCAGGTGCGAGAGTTAGGAACGATGGTCGATGGGGATGGGGGGAGTAAGTTGGTCATACCCGTTTGATGCTCGGATGTGAGAAAAGGAAACTGGCAGAATCAACAAAAGGTCGGGCAGAGAGGAAACGTGATAAGCTTACCTTTACCGCATCTTTCAGCCCTGGTAAAACCAAGCTTGTGGTGGAGTTAGCGCCGTCGCTTCCTTTACTGGAAGAACTGCCGCTCCTATCTCGCACAGCGAATGGCCTGACAGGAGGTATGAGGGGCGACGCTGGCGTACTTTCCATCACGGCAACTGAAGCTTGGCGGATGAGGCTGGGTTTCATTCCAAGGGAACCTCTAGAGGGAGAGCTTTCGGCTGGAGAAGAGTCTACATCGGCGGTATTAGCAGAACGTGCTCTTGCGACTGGTGAGGGACTTGTCGGAGGAAGGCGAGGAGCAGGTAATGGTGTAGTATCCTGTGAGTAACGAGGCTGATGGCTTGGGAAGGAAAACTCATTGTATTTGGCCAACTGGACATCATCTACCCCTTCACGGAGCCCAACTTTCGTCATGCCAACGAACTCCCGTGCGGGAGACGAAGCAATTGGCACAACCGTCGGTGCGACCGTCGGTGTAGCTGTCGTTGGCGGAGGTGGAAGCAATGGTTTGAGGGCATCGTTTGGCGTGATATCGTCGTCAAAGAGGCCGCGCAAAGAAGTCGGCAGGCGGGTTGGTGCAGGACGTACAGTGGAAGCTATGGAAGTTGTGTCAATGGAATCGGGGAGATCCGCATCGTCGTCCTCATTTGGTACATTCATGAGCGAATTACGCCCAACAGAATCGAACTCCCAGAGGTCATCGTTCTCCTCAGCAATCTTCTGTAAGCTGAAAAACATGAACATATTTCTCCCCATATTGTGAACAAACCTTACTCTTTCTTCTCCTCGCCCTCCCAGTCAAGAGGTTCTGCGAGACTGGCTCTGGATCCTCCACTTTGAATCCAGGCATCATATCTGAGGATTAGCTCTCTTAATGCGGATACGTTTACTTTTGAAGTGGACTTCATCCACTTTGTCTTGGCGAGCTCATCTGCAGAAAGGCGCTGGACGGGACATTAGTGAGACGATCGAGACGCGATATCTAGATACACACGTCATTAGGTGATTCTCGAAGGCAATGAGAAACGAAATCCCTCATATCCTTGCTACCGTCTCCTTCTCCCAATTTCGGAGGTTTAACTTTGGAAATGAGTTGCATGACTTTGATCGCATCCCTCAAGTCTGAGTGTGGAGGGGAACCTTTGGCCATCTCATATACCATGATACCCAGGCTCCAAATATCCGCCTTGCTGTCGTACACGGGTGTTGGCTGGGCCACCTCCGGTGCCATCCAATTAGGGGTGCCCATGAGTGTATTTCGCTTGCTTGTCGTTGTGGCAGATAAAGCGGAGACGCCGAAATCGCAGATCATAACTTTGCCAGTTGCGGTGATGAGAATGTTAGCAGCCTTGATGTCACGGTGGATGATTGCGGATCTGTGAAGGTAGGCAAGTCCAACGACCACCTCGCGAGTGATGAGGACGGTGAAACGTTCTTCGAGCACCCCGTCTTTGGAAGTTTGCATGAGAGTACGAACACTACCTCCCTGAGCGAACTCCATCGCGATCCAGACACGTGGACCATCTAGAAAGCAACCATAGTATTTGGTAACATTGGGCGCGTCACGAAGCTGGGTCAGGAGGGCTACTTCGCGCTGGATTGCCTCGACATCATCGTCTGCTGTATCGAGGTTGATGATCTTGAGCGCTACGATATTGCCTGTAGGTAAATGGACACCCTTGTGGACGGAGCCGTAGGCACCCTTTCCGACGGTTTCAAGACGTCGGAAGAGCTGGTGCACGGAAGGCTGCGCCATGCTCACAGGATGCTGGTCGGCGGGGATAGCAAGGAACGGCTGGTGATGGTAGTTGAAAGAAGGTTAACTAGTGCTATGTGCAAGGCGATGTTATTAGCAAGTTCATTATCATGGTGGTGGGGGTGTAACGTGGGAATCTAATACTCAACGCCTCGCTACTTCAACTATTTGCACCCAGGATGTTGTCCATGAGTTTATTTTCCTCCTTCGTCAGAGCAACTCGGACGATCCACCCCACCTTGTTCGCCGGTGCCAGGATAACGAGTTCTCTCAGGTGGGCACTACCGCTTCGCCTCACCGACATATCCGGCGTTCGTTTTGCCTCGCGCGGCACAGAGTACCAGCCCTCGCAACGGGTGAGGAAGAGGAAACACGGGTTTCTCGCGAGGAAAAAGACTCCAGGCGGACGTAACGTTCTCCAACGCCGTCGCGCCAAGGGCCGGATGTTCCTTAGTCATTGACGCGTCTAACGGTACGTTTCCGACAGGATATCTGGTTCCTATGCTGATCTACCACAAGTTCTCAAAGACTTGTTCATCCTCGCTGGTGACGGAGGAACACTTGCAGCTTGGCTGATGTATGTTGAGCTTTGGGATGGTCGGGGTCAAGGAGTCAACGGAACCTACTAAGTTAGCTCGTGCGATACTGTACCAATGATTCTAGAAAAGGCAATCGACCCCCACCCTCTCATATATGACTCGGATGTCTTACTTGCGATCTAATCTTCTGTCAGGTCTCTTCCATCTCGACCTCCCAATCGAGAATTCAACACGATGGACTTCAACGTGGACCCAGTCCAGTCCGTGCCCCGCGAATTTCTCGCTGTAATTCTTGCGGGCTTTGGGAACGAGTGGGCCCATCAGTCCTTCACCATGCCCCGTCACTACTTATTCTCCCCAGACTCCTTCCCTTGACAGGTGACGTTGGTGACGAACCTTTCGCCAAAGCACTACTCCCCATCTCCAATAGACCCATGGTTGACTATGCTCTCTCTTGGGTCGAGCAGTCTGGGATCAAAGGTGCGACCCGCTCTGATATGATCAGTGCATATCACAGACAGGCCTTCCAGACGTTCTCCTTATTTGTCCTTCCTCGCATCGCCCCTCTATATCACACTATATCCGTTCCGAATCTCCGGCATCCTCTTCGTCTTTGCGGGTCGACATCCAGTCGTTCGACGAGACACAGGAGCTAAGTGTTGGGACGTGCTCCATCCTCAGGCACTTCTCCAGCCGCATTCAAGAAGATTTTGTTTTGCTTCCTTGTGACTTTATTCCTCCCCCGGCACTCCCTCTTTCAAAACTTCTGAATAAATTCCGCTCGGAGGCTACTTCGGATGGCGCAATTGCTACCGCTTGCTGGTTTGAGTCACTCAAGTCGGAAAAATCTGCAGCACCTGACGACTGGGGTTCTCATTCGCAATCTTATCCAATAGTTTGGGACGACTCTACTGGAACGTTGTTGTACATCGACACCCTCGACGACACAGACAAGAATGCAGAGGAGTTCGAGCTGAGAATGAACTTGCTCTCGCGATACCCTCGGGCAAAGCTTTCATCCAGGCTTCAGGACTCTCACGTCTATGTCTGTAAACGTGAGATACTAGACGCTCTGCTACGCAAGACTGAACTGGATTCCCTGCGAGATGACTTTCTCCCCTGGTTGTGCAAAGTGCACTACCAAGCAACGAAGCGCTTAAAGTATGGACGCGGTAGGGGAATATTGCCAGTTGATGTCGGGTCCACTTGATAATTCCCTCATAGTGCTTGGCTCGCTTTCCAACTTTGCGGCGCGTACTACCCCAATGAGACACTCCACACTCCACACAATCAGTACCGCAAAGACCAAACCATCAGCATACAACCCTTCGGCTGCATATTCACCAGTCCAACAGGGTCGGGAGCTGGGGTACTCTGTGCCACCCAGCCCCACAGGATCTGACAACGTTTGTACGGAGACAAGCAGCCTCAGAGTCGGTGTCATTATCCACCGAGAGGATGACGGTTATTGTGTTCGAACCAATAATTTGCCTGCCTATCTAGAAGCAAACCGACATGTAAGTTCCCCACACACATACGTGTTCATCTTGATTCACCGTCATATATATAGTTTATAAATGATACTTCTTATACGTTGCCCCTTGACCCGCAGAAACGAGCCCTCATTGACGCAAAAGCGTCCATTTCGTCCGATTCAACGATCGGTGATTTCACAAAGGTTGATGAAAAGACGACAATCAAGAAATCTGTTATCGGGAAGCATTGCATAATCGGGAAAATGGTGAAAATTGTTGGTTGCGTGTTGCTTGATCATTGCGTGGTCTCGGACGGGTGAGTACAAGATTCAGTGCTTTTAATCAACCCGCTGAGCTTGATACAGGTCAAAGCTCGAGGGTTCTATTCTCGGCAGGAATACAAGAGTTGGGAGCAAGGCCGAATTAGTGCGGTGCGTCACGCAGGGAGGGTATGAAGTAAAGGAGAATGGTGAGGTCTCGTGAATCGCATACATTTTACCTTTCACCCACGTGTTCTTCCAGAAAGTTATCGAAACGAGAAGCTTGATGTTTCTGATTGGGGAATGGAGACCGAGGATCCGGATGAGGACGACGAAGACGAAGACTCGGACGAGAGTGATGAGGAGGCGGCTAAGTAGAGCCACTAGTATTCGTCTAGTAGCAGGAGCAAGATATCATAGAGTAACTGAGGTGCAAATAGTATCAAGCTTTCTGAACATGTCCTGGCATCTGGTTTCCAAGACCTTGTGCAAAGCGAGTACCACGACCAAAGCGACCACCTGTTGTGCGCATTCAATCCATCTGTGCAAATCACAGAAACAACTCTTACCGCGTGAACCCCTTGTCCTCTCCCCTCTACCACGACGTTCTTGGGTCTGTTCACCTCGTTTCTCGCCTTTCGCATCTCCCCGATCTCCCCATCCAACGGTGCTACCAAGTTTCACATCCAACGCCTTTTCGTTCTGTTCAACCATATTGCTGACTTTCTCGGCAATGACCTGGGCGAGTTGTTGCGGGCGAGAAAGTTCAATGCGATGGAACACGACAACGCCAGTGGATTGGTCCAGGGATGCGGACAGTTCCTCATTCCAAATCATCTTTGAAATTATGGATGTTACTGTCCTGAGTGGCAACGAAAAGGTTCGCGAAAGAAGGGAAAGAGAAAGGGTGGTGTATAACGGAGCATATGTGAACAAATATGTCCGAAGACCCTGCTCTTGAATGCGCCTGAGAACATTTGTTTAACATTCACATCGCCGAATGAAACGATGGAAACTTACTTGGCCAGCATCTCTTTCACCGAAGCAGACTCTGGCATAAGGCTCCAAATTTTGATGCTCTGAATGAGATCGCGGCACTTCTCCCATTCACCATCTTGGAGTGCCTTACTCGCTTGCATTATATGATCACGTGTGCTCTCAGGTGGACCGGTGAAAACTTGACGGTCCGCGAAATCCAGTAGCCGGCGGAAAGGCTTTGAAATCACTTTTCTCTTCTGTTCTTCCGAGTCAATAGAGGCAAGCAAGGGGATCTCCACCAGCATGCTTGACACAAGGAACGCAGCCTCAAGGAGTTCTGTGTTGATGTGCATGTGGAAGGGAAGCTGCCTTGCTCGCTCCGCTCGTTCTTGTTCGGGAGTGAGCTGTGCCTGGAACCGCTGTTGGTGGACACCCTGGGCTAGAAGTTCCTTAACACGCTGGGTCGCGAAGATATCCTGAAGCATAGCCTGTGATTCCTTGATCAAACCACAGCGGAAGGCGCATAGGCCAAGCTGGACAACAGTACGGTTGTAGAGTATTTGTGTGGCCACATCAGCAGAATGAATGGACTCTTGAAGATGTGACATCAACAGCATATCACGAGCGGTGTAGAAATCATTATGAAGGGCGTGGTGGTAGATATGGCTGAGTATAGCCCTGGTGCGCAGCAACGAGTTGTCAGCTTTGTAAAGGTGGACACATAAAGCGTGGATCAGGCTCGACGTGGTGGAAGAAGAGGTTAATGTAACGGTTGGAGAAGCCTCCGATGTAGCGAGAGAGGATTCGAGGGCGCTGACGACCGCGTCCGGCTTGAGAAGGAGTGAGCAAAATGGGTCATTGTGCAAGTTCTTGTATCGTACCTTGGAATAGATGTGCTCAAGACGTCGCATAATCACTCGTGCGAGTGGCTCTGGTTGCAGAGAACTCTCGTAGAACGCTTGTGCACGACATATCGTCCTGTAAAGCACTTTCTCATCCTTGAGACGATCGACATACTCCGTGCCATGAGGATCGATATTTTGCAGACTCTTGGTAAACTCATCGTCGAGACGATCTACGAAGCTGATGATGCTACCTCTGATACGAACGATGCCGTCCGCCTCAGTGTCAGGGGCGCGTTCAAGAAGTTCGTCGTAATCTTCTGTGTTCTCCTGTATCGAATATGCGGAATCTTTGGCGACTATTGAAATGAGCTTATCGACTTCGCGCTCAGCTGCTAGCCATAGATCTATTGGCATATAAGACGTCACCGACGAGTTGTAATCAAACCGCGAAGAAACGAGGGCCAAAAGGACACGGATGCGCTGGTATTGAGTAACAGCGACCTCGAGCAGCTTCTCTAGAATGCGCATTTGTTCCCCCCGATCCGTATTCTAAAGAAATCATCAGAAACAAGGTGAACAGTAGTCAGGGTTCGCGAACCTTCTTTCCCCTGGCGTCATGTACAATCTTGAGGGTCTTGAAGATAGCATCCGCGGTAAACTGCATGGCTTTACCACCTTTTCCGACTGTCGTAAAGTGGTCGTCCGCTAGAGAATTTTCCTCTTCGCTACCACTATCAGCAATTTTCTTTGGCTTCTTCGTCGCCTTTGCAGATGCAGCTTCGACGGGTTGACTATGCAGAGTGTATTCACGTTCAAAGGCCTCCGGGTCCTGCAAGACGATTAAGGAAGAACAACAAATTTGAATGCATTTCTTACGGCTTGATATTGAGACACCTCCTTTTCGTACTCCTTCGTGGATTTCTTGACCTTTTGTTTCATGGAGTTCAACGCACGCGCATTCACAGCGTTCATCTTTTTCTTTGCCTCCTTTTCCTTAGCCAAAGCAGCATTTAAGGAATCTTCGAGGTTCGTAAGAGTTTTGAGGAAAAATGGGGGAATGGGTTCTGCAACATTGCTTTGGCGTTGCACGAGGCGCAATAGCTTGTCGAATTCTTGAGGTTCAAATCAGTGTTAGGGGCAATAGAATAGATGATGGAGCGAACCTGCAGATATGACTGCCCAATCGTTGATTTTGAGAGCATTATCCATCACTTTGCCGGTTGCCTCGATTTCCTCGAGACGTTTGTCTTTGGAACTTTTGACGACGCGTTTCACGTCTTCATCGTCTTCACTGTCCTCGTCATCAGAGTCACTGCGTAAAAACCTTCCCTTTTTCTTATCCGTCTCAGGGTCAATCTCTTCTTCTTCAGACTCTGACTCCGACTCGGAACTACTGGAGTCGCTACCAGCTGTGCGAAGGAACCGAGACATGCCGGTTGGTTTCGCTGCTGGCTTTGAGGGAGCCTCTTCATCGCCGCTGGTAAGAAGCTCCTCATCGGATTCTTCTGTATCGGAATCAGAGTCGCCTGCCTGCCTGAAGAAACGAGACATGATTGCAGTTGTGAGATCGTTATCACTCTCGGCTCAAAATTTTGCGCTTTGCGTGAGAACCCGACGGGCATTACGTAAAAATCTACCTTCACGAGGCAGGAAATTAAGGTGGCTCATATCTAACGAGCGGAAACTTACACTACCTACTTCCACTAAACATGACGAGAAAATAGTGCCTGTGGTATCATGAGCGAGCGAAGACTAGAAAACATCCAACGAATGAGGGCAGTCAGTGGCAACGTGACCATAGCCTTCACAATCTACACAATACAGTCCTGAAGTCGAGCTGGGTTTAGCTCGTATGAGTGGTACAGGTGCGTCTTCCTTTAGTAGATCGCATGTGAATATATCATGACCTGGCCGCTCGCAGATCTCACACACGTCTTCACGCGAGGCGGAGCATAAGTCATCGTCACTGCTCACCACAGTCGATGCACTGGATGCTCGCCGTTGTGCCACGTCGGCTGGTTCCGTGCTATTCTTCGACGATTTCTTGGACCGAGAAAGTTTCTCTTTCAGCCGTTCAACCTCCTGCTCGAGATCATCCTATAGACTAGAGTGAGATATCGGCCAAACCTTTCTCGCACGTCGACGCACTTCGCGGTAGATCTGTGGTGCAGATGTAAGTCACAGTTCAAGCACGAATCTAGTCCCTAAATCACCTTTGATTCAATGAGTGTCTCGAGCTCACTGATTTCCTTGTTGAGCTAGACATTTCTTAGCTGAGGTCGACTTGACGGCAACATTATACTCACGTCATGTGTTACTCGGGCCGTCTTCATCTCTGCATCCGTCAGTCGTTTCCTGAGTTGCTCAATTTCACCCTACGATATATGAGATCACGGATAAACACGACATTGGTCCCAACTTACCTCATATTTCGTCTGAAGATCCAAGGGGAGAACCGAAGAATGATCGCCAGCATCAAGGGCAGCCTCTTGTCCTAGAAGGCCCTGTTCGACGTTATCTTCAAGGATCTTGAGCTCCTGAAGGGGGTGTTAAAATGGACAAGGGAGTAGCCAGTAAAAACATACCTGTCGCAGTTGATCAGTCTCAGATATCAGAAGCCTGTTTTCAGCCTCCAACAACTTGTTGCGCTGAGTGATAGTCAATGTCTCCTTCTGCAGTTCCTGAACAATGTGCCTGCAGATCCCTGGTTCAGTACACACGACAACCTGTTTTCAAATATCGTACTTGAGGCCCTTGATCTCGTCTGATTCATGTTTAGATGGTGACTTAGAGTGTTCAAGTAGACCGTTCATTGACATCTCGCGGTTCAGTTTCTTGCGGAGGCTGTCCAGTTCTGCCGATCGCTCGTCCAAAGCCATGCGCAACGATTGAACCTCGGCTTGTCCATGCTCGAACTTCGAGCGCCAGCGCGTATCCTGTAAGGGGAGGTAAGTCGAAATCACACTGAAATAGTGTCACCAACCTCTGAATTGGTCTTCGCGTCGGGTCGTGAAGCTGAACGCGAAAGCTCGTCCTTTAGGTCTAGAATTTCATCCATCAACCGAGCACGCTCCATAGCGGCTTGACGGGACACCTCAGCGACTTTCAATGACACGTCATCGGCGCCCACATCGACTGTCTTTGAAAGATATCAGCGGCAAAAGGAGGCCAAGGGGTCCGACATACTGCGGCATCCGTGCGCAGGATCTCGATTTCAGCTCTTGCATTCTCTAGCGCAAGAGTGCTCTCTCTCAGAGCCTCTTCAACTTCCTCAATGCGGCTCTTAGCTAATGCCTCGGCCTTTGCAACTCGCTCTACAGCCTTGCGACCTTCAGTCAATTCATTTCGCATAGATTCTTCCTTCTCCTTAAAGCGCTTGACTCTTTCCCTCATAGCAACCTCTTCCCTTTCTGTTGCTGCTCGGGCATCCTCGAGAGTATCTTCCATCATGGAGAGCTTTTTCTGAAGGTGTTGAACTTGCTCTCGAAGCGTTTCGTTGTCAATCTCAAGAGCCGAGGCAGCGTGCTGTGCCGCAGGGCCAGGTGACAGTGGAGTTGCTACTTTTCTCACCTGATCTTCGAGCGCAATGATCTTGTCCTCCATTTCATATCGCCTAGAGTCCGCTGTACTGAGTCGTTCTTCGTAAAGTGCAATCGTTTCCTAATGAGCTGAAGGGTCAGAGATGGATAACAGGAACTAAAGGGCCCTCACCTGTCCTGCTTGACGAAGTTCATCAATCTGTAATCCCAGCTCTTTTCGCTCTACTTCAAGCTCGGTTGAAACTTTTTCGAGCCGCGCATCTAAAAGGCTGATTTCTGCATTCTTGGCCTTCAGAAGAGTGTTGCTTTCGTTCTCTGCGCCTTCTTTGGCTTCAATAGCCTCTTTAAGACTTCTGACCAGCGCTTCATGAATGTCAAGTTTGGCCTGCAGGTCTTTCAGACGTGCTTCGTTTTCCGCTTTGGCACGCTCCAATTCTGCGGCAGTCTGCGCGTTCGAGCGCTCGAGAGATTCCACCTTGGAGTCCTTCTCACTCAACTTCCGCTCCATGACGCGTAACTCCTTCTCTGTTTCTGCTACAGTGGCAAGAGCGGAGTCGCGATCCTTCTCCAAAGCTTGGCGTTGTTCAAGATCTGAACGAGAAGACGAGACTATTTCCTGCAAAGATGTTCTTTCCTGCTGGAGCGTTTCTATGTGGGTATTGAGATCGGATATCGTAGATTCATAAGCCTTGATCTGGGAGGGGGATGGGACAGGCTGAACGTTACTGGGGTCAGAAGCCGTCGAGTTGCCTATTAACCGGTTTATCTTGTCTTGTAGGGCTTGGCTGGATGCGGTAAGATCCAAAGCGGAGGGAGGACGGTTCCCTTCGTGATCATCCTGTGTGGGGTCGTCGTTGAGGGAGTATGTAGAGCCAAAGGACGTTGATCGTGCCGGAGACGCAGGCGGCGGCATGGCGACTGCACTGGGTACTCTGGGTCTAGGTGTGTTGAGGGAAGCTCTAGACTTGGGTCCAGGCATAAGCAAACCGTTCAGGGAATTGGGAGCTTTTGCTGCACCCGCTTTTGGAGTAGTAAAGGGGGAATCAGATGGCCGTGCGCCACCGTCTGCACCGAAAGAAGTTCGAGACGGAGAAGATGGTGCTTTGAGTAAATACTCGGTTTGACTGGGTCCAGAGCGCGAATTCAATTGCTTGGCAGTCAAACCGATGTATCTGGAAGCTCGGGAGCCTGAAGTAATCTGAGTCTCCAACGCAGAGGGAACTTCGGACTGAGTCTTTCCGAGACCGGCGAGAGGCTTGGCCTTCCGCGCAGCTGGTGTGGTACCTGGTGTGATGCGACCAGGCATTCCCAGGGGAATCGTCCTGCTACTGTGTGGTGTGAGTCTGCCAAATGAGGTAGAAGGGGTGATGCGTCCGGCGCTGATGGAGTACGGAGCGGAAGGAGTCACTCGTCCAGAAAGCGAGGGTGTTGCACAAGCACCACGAGACGATGCGACAGACGGTGGTCGACAATTTGGACCTACGGTAGGGAGAGAGAGTTTCGTGGCAGCCACAAACACGCCGCAATCTGGAGGACACGCGAAATATCGTTTCCTGCACGGTAGCGTTAACAAATAAAAGGACGCAGAACCACGGTAGACACGCAGCCGAGGGGGGCGCAATACGAATTGAAAGGAGCAGTTTCATCTTGTGATCACTAAGACGCGTAAGACTTACCCGTTAACGGACCCGTCATTTTTGCCCTTGCCGGCGAATCCTCCTCGGAGCTCCACACCAGCCCAGAGGCCAAGCTTCCCGTCTATCCCCCCAACATACCTTAGAATACCTTCATAACCAAGGGATTCAATCCTAACGTTGTCGCCGACCTCGAAGGGTCGAGCAGCACGACTGGCGCTTCGGGGGACAACGTCAGATTGGCGACTGGAAGGACGTGCAGATGGGTTTTTGGTACGCGTTGGGGGTGCGGATGTGACAGAGGAGGGGCGACCCGTCACAGACCGCCTTCCGGATTGGAGAGCAGAGAAAGTAGACTTTGGAGACGATGAAGACGAGGAGGGATTGTGGACGAAGCTAGTGCGATGTTGTGCAGGATCATTGGCCTTGATTGCTTCCGCGAATGCACGGGATGCGTAGTCGTCGGTGTCGAGAGCGGGCAGGATATTGGCATTGGACGCGGAACGAAATCTACCTGGAGTGGGTATACCGCTCGTCTTCCCAGGCGTCGGGATGCCTGACATTCTCAGTTTCCCCGGAGTAGCGGACATGATGGGGCGGTGATCATGACCGACACCCCGCACCAAAACTTATGGACCAGCTCATCACGTGACCATGTACGGGAAAAAATGCATGCATTACAGCAAAAACACACAATCGACTAACTAGCCACGCTTCTTCGACACACCGACAGTCTTCCCGCGACGACCTGATACCATATGAGCCGCATCATCTCAGCGTGTGACCATCCACTCACCAGTCGTTTTTGTGTGCTGTCCGCGTACTCTCAGTCCCCAGAAATGTCTCAGACCACGATGTGCCCGAATCTTTTTCAATCGCTCCAGATCGTCACGCAGCTTCGAGTCAACCGCGTTGGACAAAATCTGATAATCTTTGCCATCCACGATATCTTTTTGTCTGTTCAAGAACCAGGTGGGGATCTTGAACTGGGTGGGGTTCTGGATGATGGTCACGATACGCTCAAGTTCATCCGAGTTGAGCTCTCCAGCGCTGCAGGACTCTGAGTGACCCGACCATGGTTCACCAACGAACTCACCGCTTGTTGAGATCCACGTCGGCCTTCTTGCACACAAGGTTTGCATACCGACGGCCAACACCCTTGATCTCTGTCAGGGCGTACATAATCTTACGCTTGCCATCAACGTTGGTGTTCAATAGACGCAGAATGTGCTTAAGGGGGGCATGAGCACAGTACCAGGGATCAGGGAGAGGTTTGCACCTGAAATTGTTGGTGGGGTTCGGGAACGACGAGAGACATGATGGAGGTGCCTAGGCAAGAGAGTCAGCTCCACACCCAAGCCCAGCATGATACATCCATCGGAAAGGTTGATCTCCGTCAATCAACCGCGCTCGTTGCAGCCAGATCGTCGCTCCTTGACCTTTCTGTGTCTCGAAAATACGCTCACCTTGGTCGAATCGGTCTTGGGGATGTCGCCAACGTTGTCGGTGGATCTCTGCACACCGCTCGTCTGATCGGAGTTCCAATTCCCTGGCCACTGCCGAAGATCCGATCACGTGGTCATGTGGCACTACGACACGTCCGAGACGCGCCAAGTTCCAACAAAGCAGTTGGGATTTCAGCTACTTACATGAGACTCAACATTTATTTCTTCATCCATTTATCGACCCAATGCCAATAACGACGGTGAGGACGACTCGTATTTTGCCTGAGGATATCCTTGACCTTTCTCTAGTGCGATTCTCCAGAAACCCTCAGAGCCGAAATCGATACGGTCCGCAAGAAAGTCACCCTCGATGAAACCGAGGACACATGGGACACGATCGCACAGGGCATTCTGCATCTAACCCGCCTCTGCAACAATGGTGGCTGCGAGTTTCCTTCTGAAATGCTCGCTGGTATTCGCTCGGTATCCAGACCATTGAACAGTGCTTTGAACTCTGAGCGCAGTCGGTTGTCAGGTGCTGCAGTCGAGCTCCTCACGGCGTTGGCCACCGGGCTGGGCTCGTCATTCGACCCCTTTGTATCTCAGTTTGTTCCGACCTTACTGGCCTTGTGTGGTCGGACAAACAAGGTCTTCACCTCGCGTGCTAGGGCGTGTACCCTTGCTATCATTCAGCACACCCGTCTTCCATCTCTCTTACCCTATCTTGCAGAGCTGGCCAATCAAAAGTCTGTCTTTCTTCGCTTAACAGCCGCGGAAGGCATTTTGGCTTGTCTTAACTGTTTCAATCCCCCTGACTTGGAAAAAGAGACCCGGGCCCGTGTTGTGGAGGATTTTATAAAGTTGACAGCACGCGATGCCAGTGCGGATGTCCGAAAGGCGAGCAAGGAGGTTTTCAAAGCTTACAAAGCGTTGATGCCTGCAAGGGTAGACAGGTAGGTTTGATGAAGCTTCGCTTGTACGTTGCAACTGAGATATCCTCAAGCTTCGTTGCTCCGCTTACCCCTGTGGTAAAGAAATACCTCGATATCCAGACCGGCCCCTCGGGTATCCATGGTATCTCGTCCAATGCAGGGCAAAAGCAAACTAGCAGACCTCCCAGCCGCGTGAACAACAAAGTGATGGAGGCGGGACAACGACCTCCAAGCTCGACACTTTCCAAACCTCCCACTCGTCCAGCCACCGATGATCCAGCTCATAGCACACGGCAACGGCCAGCTGTCCACGGACCCCCCACCGCAGTTGACATTCGTGCTCCTCGGCAAAGGACCACATCCCAAATGCAGCGTGACCCTCCTCAACCTCGTAACTTACATATCAATGCGCAATCTTCTGGCGCTGCGCAACGTTGTGTTGTACCTATATCTGCGCCTGCTCGTCAAGCTGTTCAGCATCCTCCGCCTGGCGCTGCTCGAGTCTTACCTGTTCGGAATGCAGCTTCAACTGGAGGTCCTCAGCGTCCTCCACCTATGCAAATAAAATTCAACCCGCCTCCCGATCGACTTAAAGTGACCGGGAATGGTGCTAAAAGGATACCGCTTCCATCTGTGCCCGTGAACGGCACTAGCGAGCAAATCGCCGTGGTTGCGGACTCAGCTGCTCGGGCAGGCAGTACTGTCGATAAACCACCCTCTAAGCTTCCTAGCCGAAATGCTGAAGCAATGGTGTCAAGAAAGCTGGCTGTCGGTCGGAAAGTCCCTGAAGGTAGTCGATCAGCTTCATCCTCCACCAAGCCAGCCAACAGATCAGCTCCAACGGGCCCAGCGGCGGTTCAACGTTCTCACCAACCATCAGGGAAAGGTGAAATGCGCAATCCCAGTGGGATAGCATCTCAGCGGCGTCCCGCATGGAATGCGCAGAAGAGTACACGTCCTCTGGTCAAGGCTGAGCGAAAGGAGACAGTGCCAACGCACATTCCTCTGCCACCCAGTCCATCGACACCGCCTACAGAAATACCCTTACCCCCGTCACCTGATTGCATGCCGCATGCCGCAGATCCGGAAGCTCAGGATGAACTCGTCGTAGAGACTCTGTCCGAGTCCACCGAGCCAGCTGGAAAACAGTTGAGATCTGCGGAGCTTTGTCATGCGCAGGGAGACATTCCCAGTACACCTATCACGACTCTTCTTTCTTCTATCCAGCGTGGCTTCCTTTTTACACCATCTTCTCCCCTCTCGCCACCCCAGAATTATCTTCCAGCGCTTGGTAACTTGCCAGAGAAGAGACAAAACACGTTAATAGTGAGCGACTTGACCAAAGGTCCATTAGCGGGAGCTCCTTTCTGTATACCACTCGAAGACGACACCGCTACGGATGGTTTAGATAGACACGCACTCAGGGATCTCAATTAGCAGCATAATCCTTGTCACAGTTTTCAATGCCAACTTCTGCGTCATTTCATCATTAATGGATCTGATTCTATCCGTAACTGACGACGGGAGAACTGCAGTGTGTAAGCTTTGCTAGTCCGCCACGACGCGTGGTCTGGTGACCAGCCGACTACACGACGCGTCTGACCAGCCTGAGGCGCGTTTGGCGTGTTGCGTGAGAATTGAGGCGTTTATTAGCGACGCGCTCCAAACCACCTGTATCTTCGCCCACTCCGTCTAGTTCACAGCGTGCAGGCTGTCAACAAGGCCATCGGCCCTCGATACCAACGCCGCGCGGTTGTGATTATCCCGGTTTGATCCCACTCCTCCACTTCTCCATACCAATGGCCACCGTCTTCAACCGCCGTCCTCTTGGTACCCGCCAGCACCTCCAGCAACTAATCGGGAACTCACCTCAAAAATCCCGAACTCCTTCCACAACTGTGAAGCGGCCACGTTCCCCGGAGCCTACTGGAGACGCGCCCAAGCGTGTCAGGGCGACCCTTGCAGAACCAATCGCTACAACTCTACCTGACGAAGATCGCAAGGACAAAGAACAGAGACGGCAGGCACGGGAAGCAACCAAGAACGAGTTTCGCGTCAAGTACACACGGGCGTTCCCTTCTTGGGTGTTTTATTTCGATCTAGATCAACTCGATCCCGACATTGCAGCCCTAAGGAACTCGCTGGTGTCCAGGGTTACACAACTTGGTGCTGTATGTCTATATAACCGTGTCTTTTTTCTACGACGATTAAGCGTACTTCAACTAGCGTGTTGAAGACTTTTTTTCAAGCGAGATTACCCATTTGATCACCAATCAAGCAATACCTGATGAAGATATCCATTCAAACAAGGAGAATGCTCGCAAATTACGTGGCGCGGTCCCGCGTACGCCTGTGTTGCTCAAGAGTCCAATACAGCTCAAAGGACGGTGAGACTTGTGCACTGGCGCTGATGCGCTGTCATCTTATTGATATTTCCACATAGCATTGCCGAGGATAGCAACACACAGAATTTCAACCTCGTCGAGAAAGCCCAAGCATTTGATATGAAGATTTGGAATACCGTCAAGTTAGATAGTATATTGGAGCGATGCGATGTACCTGCACCCAAGACCACTAAGCATCCAGTCCAATCAACTTCTGCAGTTACTACCAACCAACGAAATCTCACTCGCTTGCTTGCATCGGAACGTCTACACGGAACCACAGAACGCGATCCTACTCAGAAACGTCACGATTTCCGATACTTCTCAAAGGCTAGCTATTTTGTCTTGGTGGAAGACGCGAAGCAGGAATTGGCGACTATACACGCTCTCGAATATCCCATCAACAAAGGGCGCGATGGCAAAGAACGTGGCGCCTGGCCTGTTCTCTATTGCCACTCACATTCCCGAGGTCCATTTATCGAGTTCGATGAAAGGGAGCGGCGTCGTTGGGAAAAAACTCGACGTGCAGAAGAACATAAAGAGACCGAGAGACGACAACGAGCGGCGAGGGAGCTTAGGCGGAAGAAGCAAGCACAAGCACAACTCATCGCTCGTAAAACAGGTGATCTTCGACGTTCTGTGTCAATGAACAACCTGCATCGTCAGGTCGCGAACGCAGGAGTGGAGGATTTTGTTGATTTGGACGCCGACTTTCCGGACACTCAGACTTCGGCTAACGCATCTGGGTATCTGGCATCAACTAGTGCTTATATTGCTGCCTCGTGCAACAGTGTCGGGATCACTTCGACGACAGGTACCACGTCTATCGGTGGTGGAGCTCTTCGAGCTCTTGAATTGCCGGCGAACTTGCGCGGGCGAATCCAACAGCAAGTTGTCACCTCTCGTAAAGTATCTACCTCGGTCACTGCAAAAGACAACTCAAACCGACAGCTCGGTACCATGGGACCGCCGGATAATATTCCTGACCGTCCCAACGCGCTACTTAGAAAGAGTCGTAGTACAAATACTCTAAGACTACCTAGGCGCGACGAAGGCAGTAAACCTGGTTATTGTGAGAGCTGTAGGGTGAAGTTTGACGATTTCGAACACGTGAGTCTTTTGTTTGCAAGTCTTCTGTTCATGCTCAACGTTCAGCAGCACATTCGAGACCGCAGGCACCGCAAGTTTGCCAAGGATGACTCGAATTACCTTCAGTTAGACTTTGTGCTCAACCGTGTTCAGCGCCGTACTCGACAACAGTACAAGGAGCAAGAGCATCAATACTCGGCCAGAAATGAGCAGCAACCAAGTTCTGAGGATTATCCAATGTGTTCTTCGCCATCACTTGTTTTCGGAGGAAATGAAGAGGAAGACCTGTGGGATAGTGACGCACACGCCGACGAAGACGTCGTTTCTGATGTCTGAAGAGACCTCTCAAACCCTATATGGTGTACGACTTGTTGGTTTAGTTTCGTCTGTGACCCACCGACTGTAGCTTAGGGAGCATGCTCCGTCGCTGGACATGATTACGGTATGGATAATAATTGGTCAAGAAGTCCATCAAAAGGATAGCAATACAGTAACATGTGGAAATGCCTTGGTTGGGACTTCCCACAAAGGCAGTACATACTTGGAAATCAGTCCAAGGAAGAGCAACTTGTTTCGTAATTGACATACGTGGTTGGCTGGGATACTCTCTACGTGTCAGTGAGGCAAGGACTCCGATCATGGTGGTCAGTCACTGGGCACTCACAATGCTATCGTGGAACAAGCATGGTTTACGATGGCTCCCGAAAGTCACATCTCCTGGCCATGGAACTTGTTTGACGATGGACCGCTGTAAGCCAACCAAATGTCAACGTTTCAACAGCGACTGCTCAACGACACATACTAAATTTGGTATCTGCTCGGTTTCTGAATAGCCGAACTAAAAGAGGCCCAGGGCTGGGCACAGACGTTTCGCCTTCCAAATTGACCTTGGTCGAGTTCTTCAAAATTAAAACAGAGGGAAAAAAAATTAGACTCTGGGTACCATTGAAACAGTGTGGATAAATCTGCTAAGAAGGGTCAGATACTTGAAACTTTTTATCATCCCGCAACGACTCAAGAGAATTCATTTTTGGTCTGTTGGAGGGTGTCATAATTATGTATGTTTCATTTATTTTTCGCAGAGGAGTTTTTCCCTGGGGGTTAAATAGAGAGTTACGAAAATACTGAGCATGTATTTGGCTCGGTCGAATATCACCGGTGCAATGATCAACTACTTTACCAAAAATGTACTGTGACCCGTGACGTCACGCCTGTAAGTAAGTTCGTTGAGGCTTGCAGTGCAGGATTGCTCTGCCCATCCGACGTCTTTGCGCTGTGCTGTCCCACCATTTACCTACCAGCCTAGCCAGTGCAGCGGAATTTTCTCACCTGATTTATCCAAACCGTCGAAAATCCGCCTGGGGTCACATATTTCCAGTAAGTATACTTTCCTCCCGTTGAAGTCATATTTTTGGACCAATAATTCTCCATTACTAGCCCTGGGATATCTAGAGGATTCCGTAAATACCAGCTGGGTCCAGTTCTAGAGCGCTTCTGACATTTTCTGCCAGTTACTGCATCTCCCATCGAAAGCCAAGGATGTCTGACTCTCCAGAGGAATTGGACTCCGCGGAGGAACTAAACGGCGATTCCCAGCTTACGATACGTATACCAAATCCGAAGGTGTACATGGCTCGTCAGTCACAGTGGAAAGGTCGACGAGGGAAACCACGCTGTGACCATTGCCGCATGAACAATTTAAAGGTGAGATCGCTTAGTCTAGTTTACGATTTACATCATGACCTTTGTCTAGTGTGACAGAGTGCTTCCGACTTGCAACCACTGCTCCTGGGCTAATGGCAGGGAGTGCAGATACACCCCTTTGCCCACACCAGCACATCGAGGTATCCCCCGATGCGATAGGTGTCGCCTTAAGAATCTAAAGGTGAGTTCCGTAGACAATCCTAAGTGGAGTTGCACCCTTACTGAACAGCACACTAGTGCGACCGTAATCTTCCGGTCTGCAATCACTGTGCCGAAGATTCTAAGAGCGAATGCAACTACACTCCTAAAAAGCGACACAAAATTCCCTCAGACCATGGCACCGTTCGGGACAAGCAGGCAACACATTATGGTGCCAAAACGGCCTCCTTTTTGGTTTCTGATATGGCTTCCAGCGAAGAGCCGGCCACTCTTCCCCGTAATGGTCAAGGGGACTCCAGTGATAGCCACAGTTTCTATGGACAAAATGTAGCATCATCGTCACAACCCCGTCGTACGAGAGGATCCATATCTGATGTTTCTCGAAGAGATGATTCGTCACCGCACAATCACCTCGGGACGCCCGAGCCTAGCGGGCGTCAGGCGGCGCTAAGCTCGTCACTTCCTAGCTTAGCTCCTCGTCAAACGCTTACTACCACCAAATTATCCTTCATTTCGCATTCCTTTCCCTCCGATCAAGGCGCGATCGCTCCGAAACCTTTGGTGGAGTCCTGGGTACATCCCTTGTTTGCACCACTTCCCGATGTCATTATCCAGAGAACCAGAAACGTCAATCCTGTTGAAATGCCAAATAGGGCACTCTTCGAGGAAACTTTCGCTCGCTTCTTGGATGGTTTACCCCCCGAATTATTAGAGACAGCGGCACTCACTCCAGAAGTTTACGCAGACGTCTGTCTCTTTTTGTCGGGAAGCAACGCTGAGAATATCTCAGACCGACTGAAGATGTGGGTCTCTTTTCACCACGTTCGGTTGGGGTCGGAGAAATACCACCTTCTATTAATCCCCCGAGATGCATTTTTTCATCTCGCAGCCTCTGAGGAGGAAAAGCTACGGAGGGATTACATCAACCACATCGATAATTACTCCAATGCCTCTTCGACTGTTTCTCCCAAGCCAGATACTATCGACCATGATCTTGGTGGATTTGAATGGACGAGAGCCTTGGAAAGGATACCTGTGCGAAACCAAATATATGACATACTTGTCTACGCACATCGTACTCATGGTTCCTCCGCATCTATGGTTTCCGAAACGCGGCGTATTGGCATGGTGAGTGTTGTTGGTTTCGCGATTTCAGTTATACTGAAATCTTGCCCAGGCCGCAATAACTTGGCCGATGATCGAGATGTTCGTTCAGCTGTGCCCATTGTGCAGTCTGCGGAACAAATCTAGTCCCTCGCATTCCGTCAAAGCTGACCCTCCGCGTGGTGTTCGCGACGAGGGCATTAGGCACTAGATCCGGCAGGAAGGTCTTGAAGCTGCTGTTTCCGCGTACAGTTTCCACAAGTGCATCGTGATCTCATTGGATTTGGTTGCATATTACTATTCATTCGTGCATAACATATCTCTTGCGACTGTAACATCGGTAGCGATCTACAATACCACATATCTGAAATAGTCTTTGTGATGTCAGAACACTTTTGCGGCAGGGTAAGGAGAGCCAAATACCAATAGTCTATTAACGGTCGAAGATCAAAAACGGTGAACCAGTACAGTGACGTCGTCTATCCACTTATCGTCCATCTCTAGAGTCAGATTGCGTGAAGCAAGGTCAATGTCTTCCCCACCAATAGCGTCACGTAGCAAGTCAAAGGCAAGGTTCCTGGATAACCCCTGCTCCCTCTGCCCTCTGAGGGAGTTGCCTACGATGCGGACCCATCTTTTCGCCAATTCACTCTCCGAGAGTGTCACGTCAATGTTGTCGTAGAGGTCTAGGAGTCCGTCAGAGCATAAGATCAGTAAGGACTCCTGCCTGTCCACCGTCGAGTCGAATACGTAGTGGTACACGTCTGGTATGTCCGAGACGTATGGCGGAGTCAAGATACGCCCTGCGTATTGTTCCACCAGGGGGGGCGACATCCAATCAGGTGTGTGCTCTCCAAAGACTCGGCGCGTGTACATGGAGGGAACCTTGAGCCAGGTATCTCCTAACGCTGTGCGAACGGTGCAGCGTCAGACAGTCTCAGAAGAATCGGTGCTGCGGACTTACCGCGTGTGGGTGCAAGGTAACCAATGACCCTGTTGTCTGAGACACACGTGGGTTCTCCTGTGTGCTCGCGCATGATACGCTGACATTCCAGCGGGTTGTTGCCGTTGTGAAGCGAGTTCACAGCGAATCCCGACCATACTCCAGATGGCGATTTTCTGGCAAGCACTGTAATCAAGCAGATGAGAAGGTGAAGGACTCCCTAAAGCGTAACAGCGGCCCACCTGCCTGTGAGTCCCCCAGATTGACAACCCAGAGATTTTTTTTCGACGGATCCAATAGTGAAAAAATGACCGTGGCACCTTGAGTGCATCGTGCAGAAATAGTCTCCCATTCGGATTCGTGGCGCTGAATATGCTCCCTGAGCTGGTCCGGGCCCAGTTCGCTAACTCTATCGCATGGCAGAAAATCAAAGAGAGCTGAACGAATCGAGTCATCTAGGTTTCTGATCGCGTTTGCGAGCGCCTCTGAGACCAGCTCAGAACTGGGAACTGTGTCCGTGGAACTGCTGACAAGTGCCTGAAGCGACGTTCTGATCATGGAAGGTAGCCGCTTGCAGACAAAGTTCACCGTATCATGTCCGCAGTGACCTATCGACCCAGGGTCAGCATGATTATCACCAAAGTAATCGAGGTCGAATACCATCGTATACAGCGTTAAAGTGCCAAGTACCTCCATGCAGATCCCATTCCTCAACGCTGTATCGGTCTTGGTTGACGATCGCATATTCGGAGGATGGTTGGAATGTGACACTATCGACTGAGTTGGACGAGCGGGGTTCACACAGCCGTTGCAGTTCGCTGTCAACAGCACTTTCTGGAAGGATATGATACGTCCAGCGTTGCTTGCCGCCGCGACCTAGGTCGGTCGTGCAGAAATTCTTCACCTCCTCTAAAGCTTGGAGGTTTTCCGTGGACGTTGCTGCAGAGAGCGTGACGACGCTGTACATCGTCTGAAAAGCGACACTGGGAAGTGCTCGATTAAAGCACTCTAGGAGAGGAGAATGATAACATAGCGAATGCATCAAGGGAGCCTTTATACGCGTTACCTCGACCTTCTCGGATTTGAGAGCACGCGGGAAAACCTAGGTCTTCGACTTCGTATGCGAAGATCACCTTCGGTGTCCTCGAGCTCGATCGCCATAATTAGCATTTCAAGCTGCGAGTTCCAGAACTGGTGCGGACTGGGACCTGTGAGTGAAGCTGGGATTCAACCTAGCCGAATCGGAAAGCCACGGCCAGAAGACGCTCCAGAACAACGCAGCCAACGAATGCCAGGGAACTGAATCAATTGTTTGATGCCTCGCGCGCGACGAAGAGTCCAGAGATGCGTGCAATATCGATGGCATTATAACTAAAGTGGCATATTCGCACATCGCACGGTCAAAGATGAGTCTGGGATGAAGGGGTTCCCATTGCAACATTGTGGCATATTCTCGCGTCACTGGCCAAAATGTGTACCACGTTCGTTGGGCAGAAGGTTCTGGCTGTGACCTTCTGAGCTGCTATTTAGTTGAAATGAATCATAACTCGTGAGCGAAGGTCCAGCGAGGACAATATCAAACTCACCCTATGGTAGATTGCTCCTGGCATGAGGCGCATGCTTGCTGTATCGACATCCCCAAATAGCAACTATGTGATAGATTATGACTGTTATTACTATCGCGTGTTGTATGCAGGGGAGACCAAATTGGAGAAAACACCCGCAACCGAGATCTTGTATGCTTGAGGAACTCGGCACGAAAAACTCAACGTTGTCTGTGTATATAGCGGTGTGCGAAAGTAAGGGCACTCGATCGATCGTGAGGAGATGGTATGACGAAAAAGGAAATTCATACTATGAGACCGCTCTATGATAACGAAGGCCCCACCGCACAGACCTGGCTCCACTGTGACGACAAGCGTTGAACAAACGAATGAGCGATGATGTTGAGGAACGTGCCTCGAAAACAAGTTTCTAAACGGAGCTGCTATTAGTGACCACGGAGTCAGTTCCTCGAAGAGCCTCCGCCGTCAGACCCCCTTTGGAATCCCTTATCGGATGCATGCAATCACCACTCAAATGGGCTGGGACCCCCGAGGGCGCTGGAAAGACGTCAGGCTGAAGCTGTATCCAACCGACAAGGTAGAGAACCAGTTCATGCATGCGAGACATGATGTTGAGCAGTTCAAAACAGATATATTTGCATTTGTGCGACCCAGTGGCTGTACAATATTCGTCACGGTGGTGAGTAGACAGGAAAGACTCCGAACCTAACCTTATGAATGATGCGAGCTTTTCGGTTAGCCTTCTTGATGATACATAGCTTGATAGGTGGTTCTTCAGTGAGGTCCCCGTCAGAGGAGTCATCTACAGGTCCTGTTTGCTTTTGATCATTAAAATGGATGGACTCATCATGAAACAAGCTGAGCGACTACGATCGTTCGGTTCCCTCCATTTTGACTCGGAGCTCTCCGAAGGCAATATGACCACCGAGTCCCTCCCTTCTAAGAATCGAAGACCCCAGGATTGACTTCGAGCTTCTGCGTGTCCAACGGGGTGAATATATGTGTACTCAAGTTTGCATACTTTTCGTACAATCAATCGGTCTGGGGTATCTGGGACTGCGGTATCTCGATGGTTTTGGGCACAAGCATCTGCTGTCCCGCTGGAAACTGTGCTGGCGCTTGCACACAGCCCAATTTTTAGCGGTGGCTGCACATCGCCTATACTGTTCTTCGCAGTCAGAAGGACCCTGCCACAGGCTGCCAGCGCACACCGCTGTAATTGCGAAGCGGACGACAGAGTACGTATACAAGAGCTCAAGAGAGGCTGTGTTTTGGTAAGAAAGTAAACACATACAAGCGGGCGACTGTGAAAAGCGTGTACATCTAAAGCAAGGAATCATTCATACTCGATCACATTTTTGTAAAAAGAATTCAGATATCACCGTAACTCGAAGCTGGCGAACGCTAAATTGTAACCACCAAACTCGTAGTTGATCTTGTCAGTCCTGCGGTAACCCCTGGTATGGCCATCCGCAACCTCGTGTGGTGTGTCCGAACCACTGGACGAAGAGGAAACGGGGCGGGAGGCTCTCAACGCAGATTTAAATTCTCTCTGCGCTGCTTCGATGACATTTTCTGCCTCGTCCTCCTCGGCATTATTGTTAGCTTTGTTCGAAATGAACAAGGTCAGGCTGAGCCTCCGGGGCTGGAAGATGTCAACGACACGCTTAATGAGCGTTCGCAATTCAGGGATATCTTTGGCAGAAGAAACGGGAGAAGTAGAGAGGGGCACATTGCACTCGAAGCTGGCATAGGACCAGCCTTCCTCTGGCGTCACATGGATGGTGTAATAGCCTTCGCCTACATCAGCTTCTGAGACAGCATCTCCCCACTTGAGTAGAGCGTTGGACGAATACCCGCAGGGAGAGAAAGCATACGCATCTAGCGTAGTTAGATGGGGAGGAAAGATATCCGTGATTCCGAGAGCAGCTGACAGGGTCTGCCCAGCAATGGAGGGTAACGATTCCGAAGACACTTCGTCGACTGGAGAGGGGGGAACCGAACAGAAGAATGGCTCACGAGCCTCACGAGACAGATCACTCATGAGGATCTCGATTGTATAGTCTTGAGGAAGACTTGGCTTGGGATCATTGGATGCTGTGAGCAACTGTATGGCATCGTCGGACTCGACATGCGTCGACGACGGAGCATCAGAAGAATTTGGAGTGGTTCCCTTGATGATTGCAGGAGTCGTTATGTAAAGAAGCCAGTGGTCGCCGTTTACTTTGCCGACAGTGTATGCAGCCCCATTGGGGAATATGGCATCCAAAAATGCCACTTCGTCCTTCCACTCCCGATGAGGGTCGGGTTGGCGTTCTGGAAACATGAAAGACTTGCGGGAGTAGAAGCACTGGTATACAGACGAAAGTGAGGCGTGATCGCGAGCAATATCAAGGATGCGCGGAAGACCGAGGAGGTTGAGTGTAGTTCCGCATGTCTTCAAAATGATCCGATGTGGGAAAACAAAGAGCGACGACTCGCTGTACATGAAGGGCGTTAGCATGGGAGTGAAATGAAGCCAAAAAGAGGCAAATGAATATCAATGACCTTAGGAGATAAGCATCTGTTTGATCGCCTTCAATAACACTGAGAATTTTGCACTTGACGATGTCAAGCATGTCCTCCCAGACACAGCGAGGAATTTTTCTCAGGCCGAATTTACCATCCTTTGGGGAATGTGTGTCTTGCACACTAGCGGCTGAAGGGGCGAACCACACTTCAAGCAGCTTCTCTGGACCTTCAAAGGGGGTAGAAGCGTAGAGAGAGTTCCTGTCATCAAAAAAAACTGCCATCGGTTTTGGGGGTAATGGGGAGATTTAGTGAAGGGATGCTATCGAGGAGGGAAGTCGTAGCCGCCGCAAAGGGCTGTTCCAGTATGCATCAAACGGATTCTTTTTAGAGGTGAAAAGGTCGCTGAGCAGAAGATCTGCGGGTACACGATGACAAGGAGGGTGACTCGAGTTTATCGATCCTAAAAATTTGTACAGCCACACATCTGTATAGGTCGTGCCGGAAGATCCCGAGCTTGCTCATTCTGGTGCCGTGCGGAGAGGAACACAACCAAGAACCAACGCTAGCATGCTCCGACGAGTCTTTCCGCGATTCCATCTCTTCAGAGTCAATACCCCCATACTACCTACCGCTGCGAAACTTGGCACACGTCCGCTTTCTCTCAAGACCGTACCCCGCACCTCTCTCTCGCGTCACTACCGCACGTCTGCACCCCGTCTCACCACTGGACCACCCCGGCCCAGCGAGAACACATCCTCCTTGCCTCCCGATGCGACAGTCTCGCAGCGGCTTAAACACCTCGTGAAATCATATGGATGGTATGCGCTCGGGGTGTACCTCGTCTTCTCCACGCTTGATTTCACCGTCGCCTTCGTGGGGATCAAGCTCCTCGGTGCCGAGCAGGTGTCGCAGGCTGCAGCATACGTAAAGCAACTCGTCTTCGGGTTCTTGCAGACCACGCCACCAGAACCAGGCAGGGATGAAATCGAGAGCCCAGCGGCGGGCAACGGCGGCCAGGAAGGACTATACGCCATGCTCGTTCTGGCGTACACGATCCACAAGACGGTGTTTCTGCCTGTGAGGGTTGGCCTTACGGCCGCTCTGACACCTCGAATAGTAGGTTGGCTTCGCGCGAGAGGTTGGGCTGGCGGTGAGGGAGCAAAGCGAGCAGCGAGAGACATGAAGGAGAGGATACGAAATACAAGGGACCAAGACTAGGACTATTGTCTTGTGATAGAGACCTACATTACATCGCCGTCTATTTGAGTTCGAATTCTCGCTCACTCGTTGCGCGAACGGCTTATTTCACTTCCCGCCGTTCCCGGTCCTTCTAGAGGGGCCGCGCCCTAAAAATGGTGGCAAACAACTTGTTCTGCTCAAGATGACAACGTGGGCTCAACACATCCGACATCCATGGTTCAACCCACCGACCATGAAACGCAAACTATTTACCAGCGACGACGATGCTTCCTCTTCCTCTGACGCGTCGCCAGCGACGTTCTCAGCCAGTCGCCGGAAGCGAGTCAAATACAACTCTCTCGAGCGTACATTAGCACACATGACACTTGGCACCTCCGAGGATGTGGACATGTGGCCGAAGATCTCGCCATCACGTCCTCGCGAGCAGGAGACCCTTCATGTTGTTTTACCGAGCTCGGTCGAGGAACCCGATACACCCGCGTGCGAACCCGTTGACATGGAGGTGGAACCTACCCGTAAGTCGTGCTACTTTCTCATTGACACATCGTTTTTTCGACGGTCGTCTGAATGTGTAGTGACCGACACGTCAACGCCACCACCGCACGACTGGGAAAGTATAGCATCGGGGCAGCTCGATATCAAGGAGGTGCAAATATCTTCTGCAGTGCTTGAATGCCTCAGAAGGCAAACCAAGCGTCCGCCTATACCCTTATCTTCCCAGCCCTCTCAAGCGCTCGTGCTGTATCGCACGCTACGACCGCCCTCCCCAAAACCGCTGGAGCAAGCGTGTGATCACCGGGAAGGGAAGCCAACTCGAACGTCTAGCCTGGTAGCTCACGAGGATGATGTCATGGAGGTTGAGTAGACTTGGCGCTCTCATATGCATGTCTCGTATTCGTACGACAACACAACCAAAATCATCTAATCCAAAAAGGATCTATCTATGATCATAAACGCAAGAACGAGCACAAACAGCTGGTACGGACTTGATGTTACTATATCCACTTGTGAAAATCGTCCATTCGCACAAGGTTGGGGAACGTGTGATATTTAGCTGCCTGTCTGGGGGCTATACGCCATCATTGGATTGTCAGCGCCGGACGCTCCCTGGGGTGCTTCCTCGCCTTGGTATATACCATCTGTGAAGTTCAAGTGAGAGTGGCGGAGTCGAGTGTGGGCATGGGGGTGGGGAACGTGATGCATCTGGGGTTGTGAATAGGGAGGGCGTAAAGTGACTGAAGCATTTGCGGTGGCCTTTGCCGCATGCTGTGAGAGATGAGGTTGACCAGGCAAGATAGGGCTGGAGGACTGCGTGTTGGACTGTACGGGAGGGGACTGCGCGGAGACGGGAGTTGCGATGTGGGCGGAAGGACTTGGGCGGCTATCGGGGAAAGAGGGGGCAAGGGGAGGGGATAACGCAGGGGGGGAGGGGTTGCTGTGGGAAATCGAGTTGTAGGAAGTGGTTGGCGAACCCTGTTGGTTCGTGTCCTGTGCGGGGAGGATGCGGTTCTGCGGGAGCTGAGGGATTTGAGCAAGGGGCTGATCTTGATTGGGTTGCGGGTCTGGAGAATCGATGAGGATAGCAGGGGTATTTTCCTCGGGGGTAGGCTGCTGAGCGAGTTTCTGGGCAGCGATTTCTTCGGCGGTGAGGAAGCGGCCACCTGGGCCACGGGGACGGCGCATGGCATGCTTGTGGCGGGATTCATGGAGATAAGGCTGGGAAGCGGGGGGATGAGTGGGGGGAGGCAAGGGACATTGGATGGAAAGAGACGGACTTTGCGCTGTCTGGAGAGGCGGTGGACTTCCTCGAGACGAGCTCGGGCGACACGGCGCTTGAGGATGCGGAAGTACTGTTTTGCGTTTACGTAGAGGGGTTCTTCGTCTACGTTTGTGT
This sequence comes from Xerocomellus intermedius, assembly GCA_038090955.1. Lineage (NCBI taxonomy): Eukaryota > Fungi > Basidiomycota > Agaricomycetes > Boletales > Boletaceae > Xerocomellus > Xerocomellus intermedius. Next base: position 90,789 of record JBBPNP010000053.1, read on the forward strand.
CTGGGCCGATGACGGGGTCGTTGTTGTCGACGTCGTGGATGTGGTGGAAGATGTCTTGGACGGGTGAGTTTCTGTGGGTGGTGTGGGAGGGGGAGGATGGGCCGGGGGAGGTGTTTTTGTAGATGTATATTTCATTCTGGGGCTGGGACGGGTCCTGGAAGTGGAGATGATGATAAGCGGGGGAGAGCAGCGGATCGACAGGATCGCCCATTGATTGGCTCGCAGCGTTCACTCTCAAACCTCGGTACAAGAGTCACTCCCCATTCGCACCGTCACATTATTCACACGCCCCTCATGTCCTTCACCTGTCTCTCCTGCGCCGTCGCCTTGCCCTCCGCCGACGACCAGCGTGCGTCACACCGCATACATCCACCGCTCACCTGACCCCTTGCAGGCGCACACTATCGCTCCGATCTCCACAGGTACAACATCAAGCGCAGGGTCGCCGGCCTGCCCCCCGTCTCCCCGGCCGTCTTCTCCCAGAAGCTCTCCGAACGCACACAGCAAGACGTCCCCCAAGCCACCTCCCGGTGCGATCCGTGCGGGTATGCCTTTCCCCTGCTCCTCCTCCTCCTCCTCCCGTACCCACTCCCCGAAGAAAGACCTATGCCACAGACAACGCCTACCGATCCCACCTCAACTCGAAAAAGCACAGAGACAGCGCGCTCAATGGCCCATCTCGCCCGCCCCAGCCCGCCCCCGCGCCCGAGGAGGAGCCACCGCTCTCGCCCACCTCTTGTCTCTTCTGCACCGCCACATTCCCCTCCCTCCAAGACAATCTCTCCCACATGTCCTCCGCCCACTCCTTCTTCCTCCCCGATGCCGATTATCTCGTCGACACCACCGGCCTCATCAACTATTTCGCGGAAAAAATCGCGGTCGGCAACGTCTGCATATACTGCAACGGCAAGGGAAGGGAGCTCCACACCTTGCAAGCCGTTCGCAAACACATGATCGACAAGGGCCATTGCAAGATCGCTTACGATACCGAGATCGACAAACTCGAGATCTCAGACTATTACGATTTCACGCCATCCTATCCACCCGATCCATCCACCACACAGAAAGACGATGATGTGTGGGAAGATGTCGACGAGGACCTGGACGACGTGGATGAGGTCGTCGAGTCGGATGGCTCTGACCACCTTCCCGACAACCAACTCGCGTACGGTGACACCGAGTACGAACTAGTCCTCCCTTCCGGCGCTCGTATCGGCCACAGAAGCATGATGCGATACTACGCACAGTCGTTCCATGGCATACGCGCCCAGCCAGAAGATCCCAACAGTGGCGCTGCTCTCGTCCGACGTCTCCTGGCAGATAAGAATTCAGCACTCGTTCCCCGCAAGGGTGGCTTTGGCGCATTCGGCCAAGGTACCCAAGTCGTCAAAGCAAGGAACAAGGGGGAAGCTCGCGAGGCAGGTAGACATATCAGAGAGTTTAGAGACCAGCGTCGCAGGGAGGACTTCAAAACAAAAGTCGCCTTTATCCACAACAGTCAAAAGCACTTCCGCGACCCCTTGTTACAGGTTCGTTTTCAACCATCTCATCTCGTTCCAATACTCACCCACCTTTCAGTAATGTGATTGTCCAACGTCATTAACATTGCATTGTACCCACAAACGTGATAGAGGATCCATATGTCCAAGACTACTTTTGCTTTCTATCGGTATCAATAATCAGGAGTAATCATCCTAGAAAATGTGTCTTGTGAATATGGAGATATCGTAGAGAATGAACGACCAAGGTCGATCTTGTCGAATTAAGGGTATAAAAGTCGTGCAGCAAAACAACGATAACAAGAAAGGGGCGGAATTAATACAAATACGAAGCGGGCACGACACCCTCTCGCCCAGTCTGGGGGCTCCTTGCGTACCACCAACTGAGGAGGTCGTTAACATGCTTACTAGAATCCCTTGAAAACCACAACTTACGCATTATCTCTGTCGTCAAGGACTTCGATTTCCATCCCGGCCGTTAGGGGGAGTTCACCCTCGCCTGTACCATCAAAGGAGTACCGCGCATGAGCGGGTCGGCGGCCTTCCTCTTCTGCAACCATGGTTCCAATAACTGCGTCGGACGGCGTGGCAGCCCGCAGGTAGTTGCTCGCGTCAGGTCCGAACGGGTCTCCCTCTGGCTCCACACCCTCGCGAGCTGCTTCCTCCTTCTCGACACCAATGTGATTGAATGGACTCTGTGCACCCAAAATCGTACTTCTAGTGGCAGCGTTGATGTGTTCAAGCAACGACGATGGACGGTGTTGAATCGAGTCCTCGTCCTCTTCTTCATTTTCATACCGGGCGAGCTTGTCATCTCTTCTGGACAAAAGTGTCCACAGTATACCAATGAGAGCGAGGAGAAAGACAACACCCGCAGCGATGGCGATTGAAATAAGAATAACAATACCAGTCGCGAGGAAGGCTAATCGTCATGTCAGAGAATGCCACCCGAATGACACTGGAAAATGCTTACACTGTTGGCCGAAACTAAAGTTTGCGATCGAGTAGAAAAGAGAAGAAACATATCCAAGCGTGCCCTGTGCTGACACGGAAGTGAGATAGGGTATGAACGTCTGTCCATCGAACAACAGTAGAGATGCTGAACCGAAGGATGAATCAGACAGTGCCCCCGAGATCATCAGCATCCTGTCAGATTCAACAATGCTGTTGGAACTGTGCGTGTTCTGCAGAGGAACCATGAGCAACTGAGAAATGTTCGAATTGGGTGGGAAAGCCGAGCCTGATTCAAGAGTTGGCATATGAAAATCGATCTACTGCAAATTACGCACCAACGTTGGACCAGGAAACGCCATCCCAGAAGATCATGAAGGATGATGAACCGTCACCCGTGCTAAGCAACCAGTTCATCAATAACCAAGACTCAACAGAATCCCACTTACCGTCCAGCGGCGAAAATACTCGACGAATTGCCGTTGTTGACCTCTACAGCGGTGACAGGACCAGGGATCATAGTCGGATCACCTATGGCAGTCCAGCTACCGTTGGCAAAACTGTACTGTGCAACATTTGCAGACGTTCCATCGGCCAACGTAATGGCACCTGCCGCTACGAGCAGCTCTTCGTTGCTCTGAAAACCTTATTAACAAGTCCCCGACTAAGAAACAAAATATACATACACCAGCGAACGAAACCGAAGAAATGTCACCCTGCAGACCGGAACCCAGTGGATTCCATTGGTTCAGGGTGGTATCGAAAAGGCAAATGCCCTGGCACACGGCAGTGCCTGCTTGGGCGAACGAACCAGCGACAATAATTGTATTGGGCTTGTAGGATGTCGCGGTGATAGAGCGCACGACGACGGAGGAACCCGGATGTGGTTGGATGGGTTGAGCAATTGTGGTCAGCCACTGTTGACCAACAAGGTCGTAGATAGCAAATCCATTGGCGTTGGCGCCCGTCAGATTAAACTCTCCGCCAACATACAGATGCGCTTCTGTATCCACGTAAAGAGCACGAACCACGCCGTATATCTGGTCGCCAGCGAGAGCAGTAACAGTGGAGGTCACTGAGTCGTAAATAGCGACAGCTTGGGAACTCGTGGACGACGACGCAGAGAAGGTGAAGTTGCCTCCGATGATGGCGACCTCGTGGGAAGAAGAACTATTAGACCAAAATACCCCAGCCAAGACAGCGGGAGCGGGAGTTGGAGGCAATGGGGGTAATGTCGAGGAGGTCGTAGAGGATTGTCTCCTAAACAGTGCAGGGATCTTCATATGGGAAAGCCAAGTAGCAGGACCTCGTCTGTGGTGGGTATACCGTTTTTGTGGCGCGGAAGTCGAAGTAGAGGCGTTCGCGGAACTGCCAAGCTGAATTCCTAGAGGTGTAACGGTCGGGTCATCACTACCGCTGTTCGAGAGTAATACCATGCCCGTAGCCCCATATTCTGCCATGGTTTGGACATTTCCAGCAAGAAGCTGCGGCACCTCTTGGCCGTTTGAAGATGTATCATTGCTGACAAAAGTAAAGTTCCCCTTGACGAAGCCACTACTGTTCACCCATGATGAACTTGCGATATCCCACGTCGCAAACCCGCCTACACTGGAACTTGAACCAGCCGGTGTCATAGTCTCGGTGAAGTTCCCAGCGACCTGGATGCTAGTATCGGCCAGGGCGATGCTTGCCACGACCCCGTTTACGCCAGCTCCTAGCGTACTCCACGAGCTCGTCTCAACGTTGTACATGGCGACCCCCATCAACTTTCCTTGAGTCGAAGGTGCTTGAGTGTCGGAAAAGGAGCCTCCGATATACAGCTGGTCGCCGTACAAAGCAAATGATGCGACTGCACCATTGAGGCCCCCATTGGAAAGTGAAACGAGACTCCCCTGTTTGAAGGCGACAATATTGGCAGCGCCACTAAGCGAACCAGTGGCGAAAGTGAAGCTGCCACCCAGGAAGATAATCCCAGAAGGATGCTGCACAGCGGCTGAGATGTAAACGGAATTACTGCTCGCAGCACCCAAGGCATTGTAAAGGTCGACACCGATGATGTCGGCGGCAGTCTCGCTGGTGTTAGGTAGGACGCCAGTAGCATCAACGGTAGTCTTCGAGTTCAACGGCCACTCGAAGAATCCAAGTCCACGCTGAGTTCCAAGGCTAGTAGAGTCATTCCCGGATGCGCCAGAGGAAGTAGAAGTTATGTTAGCGGACGTCAAGACGAGCTCGACGTTCCCGGCAACAAGTTCGTATTCTCCATTTTCGCCTTCTCCTGTCGGTTGATTAGCCAATGACATGGTCACTGTGGTCACAAAGGAGGAGGACGAAGGGACAATTGGCCCGCTGTAAACCGGCACTATGACGTCATTTTGGACCTGTTGTGACACTGTGGACACAAACGGCTGCGATCCACCGCCAGGGAACACCGTTATTTGAACTGACGTCCGAAGGGCACAGTCCTGGAAGTTATCACAACCAGGTATAACCAGGTTCACCACGTATTGTCCAGATGCCGAAACGTACGGCATCCAGGTAAAGGTGGGAGCTTGTGAGGCGGGTGTGCCAACAGAGACTGTGGAAACAAGGACGGTCTGGAGAGTGGCAGGAATGTCGGTGTTCGCGTTCTTCGGCGACCAGGTTCCGGTCATCGTAACGTTGGACGGGTTAGGTGCAAAGCAGGACTGCGTATTCTGACTGCTGATGGCCGAAGCGAACGCTCCGGAAGACAGAAGTTGCAACATGTGCAGACCAGGGGCAGTGCCTTTCCACTCTGAAAGAGTGATTTGCACACCGGTCAAAGAGACAGGAGTTGTGAAAAGGAAGTCCTGGTACAGAATTGACGCGTCGGTTGACAACGGACAATTGTTCGTGCACGTCATGTTCTGACCCGTAGACGGGTCCACATATGTAAGAGTTTGGACTGTGTTGTCGGGGATTGATGTGACGCTGAGAAAAGTAACGTTAGAGAGTAGGAACATGAGGTTTGAGCGAAGGCAAAATTCAAACTGTACCTAAAAGCCGTTGTACCGTAGCCACTCAGAAACGTGTTCCCAATTCGGACACCATACACACTCATGGCGGCAAACGTGCGGACGGTGATGAGAGCCGCGTTTCCGGCTGCAGCGAGCCACGTATTTCCGGGTCCATCAGGACCTGCGGGACAAAGGATTGCCTGGATGTTACTGAACTGCGGATCCGTAGAAGAGGGAGCCCCGACAACCTCTGCGCCTTGAAGGGGTATCGGAACGAGTGACGACGAAAACGGTGATGCACCTTGAGAGTATGGGACGTTCGGGTTGTTGTTATTGCTGATCACTCCACCACTAAATGACGTGGAGAATGAACCGGTGAAGAAAAGACTGGTGTCGGAGGCATTGGAAGTTATGGACATGACTTGGCCGTTGAGACCCCTGAACAGCGGTGCGGACCATGAATTTGACTTGGAGTTCCAAACCGCAACAGAAGGGCCTGGTAAGGAAAAATGACCACCAACCCAAAGGTTGTCGTTGGGTGAATCGCAATATACAGCACTGACTGGACCATCTGGACCGCCGGAACCGAGGGCGGAGAAGGCACCTGAAGAAGGCGAATAGGAGACCAGGTAGCTAGTGGAAATATTGGCTATGGAAAGAAAGGAACCAGCAATGTAATAGACGTCGTTCATAGCACACGCCGAAGAAATTGAGCCGCCAGAATTCGTATTAGCAATGGAGGTGAGGGCCCCCTGCGGCGTGCGAGACAGCAGGGAAGACACCGAAGGGTCAAACGAGGTGGGGGTGGAGTTGTCGAAAATGTTCAAGCCGGCAAAGGCGCCAGTGAGGGCAACTTGGCCCATACGGTCAAAGTCGACGAGGGGGAGCGATGCGGCCGCGATACGCGCGAGGGAGACGAGGAAGAGGGCGGAGGGCCATGCTTTGAGTGGCAGTAACATGATTGGAGAAAAGGAAAGTCGGGACCAAGTGGAGGGTATAATCGCCCTGCCAGCCTTGTCCTGGTGAACTACAAGGAGGTGGAGCTGGACAACCCGACGGGACAGGAAGAAAGTAAGACGGTTGGTGTTTCGCGGGCGAGCGTTAAACCAACTGGTCCACGTGGGACCGTCCCACGGACCTCGTGCATGACGACCGTTGGCTTTCCAACAGTTCCGGCGGACATGTACTCAATTGCAATTGCAGATCTCTATTTCCGACAAATCATCTATCTGCTCAACATGGAGTCCTAATCCGTCCGCGCCGTGACACCACTCATATCTGGCACAGATCCAACAGCCTGCAGATGAGGGGAAGCCTGTTCCAGTGACCTGCAGCACCGAATGTTATACCGTTGCATCACAGACCCAAGAAAATTCTCACTGAGGATATCTGTATCGAATTATTCCGGGCCTCGTTGCCTTGCCTTGCACAGCCACGTTGTCGGTGACCTGTTGTGACTGCAACAAGTGCTTCTCGTTCAATCGGGCCCAGGTGTCGGATGGTGTCGAGTAGTGGGCAATCCACCGTGTCAAATATGAGTCGTCCTCTCGCGGCGGTGCCCACTTGTAAAATGAAACAGCCAGAAGCGAGATCAACAGAGTATTCCGCCAAAAGGGCGTGGAGAATCCAGCTACGACCATTCAGTCCCAGTTCCGACAAGAGAACCGGATAGGCAAACCTTCCGGACTGTAATCAGCACTACCCGGGTGTTCCTCGTGTGCGTAATTACCACCAGACGCAAACCTGAGCTGGCTTGAAACTGGCCCAGCATGGAGCTTTGGACGCAATAGGACACCTGCCCTGGCGAGATGCATGTTCTTGAAGAAAGATGGGATTGTGGCGCAACACCGATAACATTCCCACACCCTCGTTGAAGTTGATGTCACCTCCATTCGACTTGCCCTCGATTCCATCACAATGCCCACTTCACCGCGACGTTCCAAACGCCGTTTTTCGTCGACTTCCATTGGCACCACCTGGACCCCGCAGGTCTCGATGGCCACATCGGCTACATGTAGTCACGAAGGAAAACTCTTGCAGGATCATCCTCTAACCTATGCATCGCTTCCACCCACACCTATTCTTCCTTCTCCCCCTCCCTGCTCGCCGCCGCCATCTGCAAGAGGCCCTCCTGTAGACGCGCAGTCGCATCAACCGTTGTTCTCGCTATGGGATTACCTTCGTGAAGAACTACTCGCAACCGACTTTGACTCGCACCAGGAACTCAAATGGGAACGGGTCAGCAACTTCTTGAGTATTCCTTTAGCGATGGAGAAAGTGAGGGTGGTCTATGCCGAGAGCGTGTCTTTCGTCTCACAGCAGAATGCTAGATTATGGGCTTTGGTTTCCTACTCTGCTTGGACTCTTTCCTCTATACATTCACAATCCAGCCTATCCGCTTCTTCATAGCAGCCTCGCGTTCCGTATACAACCTGATCACTTGGTCCAAGTCGCACCTCCCTCCTTCGCAGAAGGCTGATATTCTACGCACCCTTTTAGTTCTTGTCTCGTTCACGCTTCTCATACCCCTCGCAGACGCCAGCAAAATTTACCACTCTATTCGTGGTCAGGACACTATTAAACTGTATGTAATATTCAATTCCCTAGAAGTGAGCACCGTCCATTTCCCCATCGAATGTTGTTTGACACGCATGGGTTATGTAGATTGCAGATAGGCTGTGTGCCTCGATCGGACAGGACATACTTGACTGCCTATTCTCGCGATCTACGTTGGAAGTGCTGTCACACAAAGTACCTTTCTCTTACATGTTCCGCCCCTTGATCTTCTTCATTCTAGCGACTCTCTATGTTGGTGAGCTGATCGTGCAGCATTTATCATTATGTGATGATTCAACAACGCCGGTAGCTACCCACACTCTGGTCATGCTCTACCAATTACTTTCTTTGAATGTCGCAGTCAACTCTTACGACCATGCCCTCCTCACTCTGCTCGTTTCCAATCAATTCGTCGAAATCAAGGGTTGCGTATTCAAGAAGTTTGAAAAAGACAACCTCTTTCAGATTACCTGCGCAGATATCGTCGAGCGTTTTACATTGTCTCTGATGCTTGTCGTTGTTGCGTTCCGCAACTTGATAGAGCTCAGTGGCTCTGAGTTCGACTTCACGGGCGGGTTTGTAATGCCGAAAAGCTTTGGATGGTTTAGAGGTAACAATGTTCTATGGACCATTTCATATGTGGGTGTTTGTTCCGCCCTCGAGGAAGTATTGTATGTCTCACCTTATAACATCAGCCTGTCGTAACCGTGCTGGTATCAGAAATGACGGTAGACTGGTTAAAGCATGCCTTCATTACAAAGTTCAACCATATTCGTCCGTCTGTCTACGAGCGGTATATTGATGTATTATGCCGTGACCTAGCAAGTGGAAGTGTTGTTGGGCGGCATGGTTCCCGCAAGGTTCGTTTCCTCGACTATCGTCACCAGTGATGTTCAAGACAGGCTATACAGCATACATACGTTGATCAATCACCTCTGGTTGCACGGCGCCTTGGCTTTGCTTCGATCCCGCTTGCTGTCCTGGCCATCCTCATTGGTCTTCAATCCTTCAATCTAGTGTTCTCCTGTCACCTACATGATCAATGGGATCTACACCCATTGGCAAAATGGGTTGCAATGGCTGTGTTGTTCTGGCTGTGGTGCGTCAACCTGTTTGTTGTTGGTATTGTACTTATTATTGGATATGTCAGCTTCTTGGCACTCAAGGTTCTTTTGGGTGTAAACTTGATTTCATATGCTGGTAGCCGAAGAGCTGGGATGGAAGCTCGGGCAGTGGTCGATTGTGTGAATGATTTTGGTCGCGATCCCATTGGAGAAGGCATGGAAGAACGAGAATATAACAAGCAATTGCAGAAACTGGTTGATAACTGGCGTGATGATGCTGGGTGTGTTAGTGAAATGGGGGAGGGACAGGGAAACAGTAAGGTTGAGATTGTGGAGAATGGAAAAAAGCGCATTCCATTGGAGGACCTTACCCGGTTTACAATGGTAAAGCGTATTTGGTGAAAAAACTTATGATACATATCATGATGAGAGTGCTTCACAGTGCTTTGCTCTGGGCAGTCTGAATATGGTGGTAGGCTACAGTCAACTCCTTTATAACTGATACCCCTTGGTTTGCACTGTGGGGCATTGGGTATCAGAGAGTATCGGATGTGTGAGAGTATTGGATGTGTGAGAGACAGGCATAGGGGGAACAAACATTATAAAAAGTTTGTCTGGTATTGTACTATGAAAATTAAACTTCATTTGTAGAGAAATAGGATGTCAGTTGAGTATCTTGCATACTTTGCAAGAGGAGAGTGTCTGTAAAATCCTGAACACTCACCCTGATTTGGTGGCCCCACTGACAAGTGTCCAAGGTCCTATATTTTTTCCTTTTCAAGCACAAGTGAGGCTACAGCAGTATTTGTATTCCAAACCTGAATGGGCCACTCATTGGCCCCTTTCAGCCTTTCAACTGTAGATAGACCCACTAAAATCTTTATATTCCCCGTCATTGTAGATACTTAATTCATAGTATGTTGTGCGGTTCCATGAGTTATGAATGCTTTTGCTAAGTTGTATCCAACTCCATATTGGGTAATAATATACATTTGATCAGCATGATCTCAATTGCTTAAAGCCAATGTGTTCAACATGTCTGTTGAACTAGGGAATATGTGACTGTCATAGACAATCACTAGCCTAGCTGCATTGTTGCACAGAGTGTCTAGGACACTGCTCACCTTACTAAACGTAGTGATTTTAGAACAAGTTGTATTTGAACTCAGAAGGCTGAATTTGAAGTACATGTGTGTCAACTATGTACTTACTATATTTGCTACTTAGTAATGTATACTAAATGCAATAATATACCATTCACGTATAGCAAGTATTAGTACTACTACACTTATAGCGTGTATATTCAACACGTCCCCATGTCTAATGTACTGTAGTAAATTCAAACATATAGTGAGAGAACATCTCAAGCACTAGTCAGCATAGTAAATGGTGAGGCCAAGTAGAGATCGGAATTTCTCAAACTTGATGTAGTGTAAGTTCTTTGTAAGAATATCGGCGGGATTGTCTTCACTAGGGATGTAGAATAACTCTACATCTTTGGAAATTTGCACATCACAAATAAAGTGATACTTAATCTGGATGTGTCTGTTGTTCTTCCAGTTGACCAAGTTCTGCATTAAGAATATTGCACCTTGGTTGTCTCTGTAAAGTGGGATGGGTTTTAGAGTGAACCCAAGCTTATTGAGCATCTGCTTTATACCAATTACTTGGGCAGTGCAACCCAACATGGATATGTATTCAGCTTCCATAGATGATCTTGTGACCACATCCTGTTGGTGGGAATTTCATAGGAAGACTGCATTCACGAGTTTCAGGAAGAATCCTGTCCGTGAGCGGGACGTTTCAGTATCCGCGTCCCAATCAGAGTCAGAACAAGCTAACAAGCCAGTATTATTGTTGCTGTCAAAGACGAGTGCATATTTACATGTGCCGATCAAGTATCTACAGATGTAGAGTGTCTGATAAGTGTTACGATTTTCCTCCTTTGTCCTCGTCTTCTCCTTTTGTCCTTCTACAGACGTTCTCATGTCTTGGGCGGCATGTTCTCTTACGATTGGGTATCGTGTCTACTTCTCTTTGATTTGGTTAA